>JAHLJT010002817.1:0-26373 GCA_031308135.1 Acheta domesticus | reverse complement strand
AAACCAGTTGCTAAATTAAGAAAAAAAAATCCTCTAATCCATCGTTGTGTGGTCAAATCCATGATTTGTTGTGCTTCTTTATAATACTTAAAAAATCGATTGACGGCATTCCGTCTATCTGTCCCGTTCTGTCCGTCTGTGGTCCAACCGCTAGCGCCTAAACGGTCGGTTCGATTTTGTGGTGTCGATTTTCTGCTGAAATTGATATTCCCCAGCGATCTGATTCTAGTCAAAGAGCTTTGTGATTTTGAAAAAGATTCTTTAACATTGGGGGTACTTTTATATGAAGGATACCTCCCCGGGGGTTTTCAAAAATATTTCTCAAAAACGGCCCCGAAATTTTTTTTCTTTAAATTTCTTGTATAAATAGAGGAAAATACACTTTTTAACATGGCATAGGTCCGATTTTCACTACACAGTCTCTGAATTTTTCGAAAATTGTGAAAGTTTGAATTTTTTCGGCGTCTTTCTCCAACTACAAAATTGAAGATAGAGATGTTTTTTTCAAATAAAATTTGTTCTGCATATTGAGTTATTTAATAAAGGTCATGTAAATGTTTTCACAATTTTGGTATTTTTCGTGGGCAATATTTGCGTGCAATATGTGCAATTTTTAAAAATTACAAAAACAAACTTTTCTCAAAAACGGCTCCAATTTTTTTCTTTAAACTTTTGGTAGGGATAGTGGTAAATGTACTCTATCCAATGACATAAAAGCCATTTTGGTCTATCGGTTGGTTTTTTCAAAAATTACAAAAATGTAAATTTTTTTACTTGTCTCTCACGTCGTTAATATTATATTATCGGCGATTTTTTTTACATTATTATATTTACGAGTATATATGCTTTAAATAATGTCAAGTAAAGTTTCTCGAAAAACACCTACCGTTTTCTGTGAAAAGTAGCTCAAATTTCGGCATTTTCAGAGAATGCTCAAAGTCATTTTTCTCGTATATGGCTGCAATTTTTTTCTTGAAACTTTTGTAACGGATAGTGCAAATTACACTCATTAGTATAGCGTGAAGTTTAATTTGAGTTTTTTTTTGTTTGTTTCAAAAATTATATAAATGTAAATTTTTTGAAAGAATTCTCTCACATCTTTAATATGCACATTATCCGCAATTTGTAAGATGATTATATTTGTGAGTGTAAGTGCTTCAAATAACTTCAAATAAAGTATTTTGAAAACTCAAAAAATTTTCTGTGAAAATGAGCTTCAAATTTCGCATTTTTAGTAGTGCTAAAATGGCCATTTTCTCTTAAACGGCACATAATTTTTAAAAGAAAATTGCCCATTTACTGCTAGGTTTTTGTGTTCTTTAATATTCTAAAATTAATGTTTCTGTTCTACCAATAGAAACCGAAAAATTAAGAAAATGACAAAAAAATGTACTTTGGGCGATGATAGATGGTAGCTGGCAAGAAAGAGTATGTGGCAATTCCCGAATAGCTAGCGAAGACTCAGGAAAATAAAAACTAATACGGGAAAGTCGGTGCCATTCTGTGGCACCACTAGCTTTCAAAAATTTTCTTTTATTTTTCAAACAATATTACAAATGTATAGATATTTTTATTTCCGATCCCCGCTTGTAATTTTCTTATGGGCTGCTGCCAATAATAATTACAGGAAGTTACCAGTTTTAAACAAATTGTTGCAACAAATACCTACAAATGATGTTGAGAAAAATATTGCAGAGAATACAGGTAGGAGGGGTAATCTTCTGTTCTAAGTATGTTTGTGACAAATTACAGTGTCCAGATCTTAGTGTGTCCCATAGATCCTTCCATATCTGCAAAGTTGCCAAAACTCTATTTATGTAGTTGCCATTTCTTCCTCGAGGCTTACAAATATTATATAATTTTCCGTATGTCATTTCGCAGGTAAAAAGTAGATAAACAAGGGCAAGACACTTATCCTATCATCTGAGGATTATTAATGAAACGTATCCTAATTGTGTGTAAATCATATAATATCTTTAACTGAAATATACCTCTACAAAAATGGTATTTCAACCTAAATTTGAAATTAATGTGTATGAAATTCAACACTGTATGAAATTTTGCTTATTACAATGTTGTATGGTTATATAACTATTAATATTCTTTGTAATATTATTTTGCTTAAGCATGTTTTTCCAAACTAGTAGTAAATGATTTGTAATGTCTGATCTACGTATTCATTAATGACCATAATGTCGATGAGACGTAAAACAATAAAAATAATTATAATCCATAACATAAAATAACCTACAAGTACATCCCGGAATTTTCCGAAATTTTCATTTCAAATGAGGGTTATACGCAAAAGAATGCTCTATTCTAAAAATTAATGAGGAGAAGAAGAAAGGAAGAAAGAAAGAAGAAGAACACTTAAATTCCTTAAATTAGAAAGCTCTCATAAAAAATTCAGAAATCTATGATACTGGACACTTCCATATTGTGAGACAAGTTCTATTGTGAAAGTTCTTGAGAGCTTGACTGAACTCAACTTAATTATCGGTCAACCAAGCGTGCAGAGCCAGTGCGTGCTTTGTGTATGTGCATGTGGGAGTGGTGATAATAATAAATTAGTGGACGTCTAGTGATACCTAAATATAATTTGACATTGTGTTCTTATTTGTAAATTAGATTTCTTTCTGTTCTGATGAACAAAACAAAATAAGTGAACGGTCTTGAATGTGATGTCCACTTGTTGAGAAAGTTAATTTTAATAATAATATAATAAATAATAATAATAATAATAATAACTCCACCTAGGGAGTACACGACCTTGCAGTTGGTGGTGGAGCTTGAGTACCCCCATGAGCCTTAAAGCTATGTCAGTGGTAGCCTAGCTACCGGTAGGGCCTCCTTGCTGAATAGGTTGAAGGTGAGGGGTTAGACGAAGAAGTACTCCACTTTGAGGAGAGTGGGAATTAAGTACAGAGGGAAGGGTCATGAACCTTTGGACTTCCTGTTGTCGGCCCATAGAGGGTACAGGAGAGAAACTGGGTTGGCACACCAGGCCACTGATTAGAGTGGAGGTCCGAACCTTGCATTAGCCAGCGAAGGAGGCTGCCTTCAGCAGTCAGTGAAAATCCCGTAGGGTTTAGTAATGCCGACTGGCGATCGGAGGGACCCCTTGCTGGGCCCTGCGGGGGGATGCCCCGAGGCCACTGTGGGTCGCAGTAACGGATGGCAGGAAACAACCCGAAGGTTAAGTGTGGTCTGTGAACTCGAACTTGCGTCCTGCAAATCTTCAATTCAAACCAATGAGCAAAATGGATAGAACAAGCAATGTAATGAACCTTAACGTGCCTTGTTCTACCAATGTCCCATACCTGCTCAGAAACCGAGCTAATGTCACCTTGTCGACGTCTGGCCATCCCACGGATGTTAGTCCCAGGGACCCAGAGCCGTCAGTAGCTCGAAGCCATCGTCAGAGATGGACCCGGGATGAATTAAAGGAGGTGATGTGGTGCTTTTACTATGCAAAAGCGAAAATGGGGGCTCAGAAATAGAAGTTTTCAAGGTATGGAGAGAGCGGAACCCAGATATGAGACCTACCCTAGACTCAAAGAAGCTTGCCAGTCAACGACGATACATACTCAGCAGTGGAAAATTCACAGCAGAACAACTTGCTGACATTGAGAGAAATGCGGAGTATCTACTTCGCTCGAAACAACCCACATGACGAACATATAGAACTTGAAAATGATGATCCCGTGGAAGGTTCATCTCTTTCTGGCAATGAATTACACTATAAGGACATAATGCGAAATCTCCTTCGGCGCGAGATAGAAAGAGTTAGTCAACTTCCGTTTGAATCTCGCTAACCGCTGAGGAGAATATACGAAACTGCCAAAGCTAAAAGAGTGATAGAAACAGTGAATTCTGTCTTAAATGAGGTGGTGGAGACCTCAGGCAGAGATCTAGATATTACTGAAATCAATCACATCATATATGCAACTGGATATCTAGTATCTCAGATAATTTTGGGGCCAGCCAAGAACACCGACGGCCGACAGCAAAACAGAGTAAACAGCTCTGTACCCACATGGATGAACAGAATTAGGAAACGTATAGCCGACACCCGGCGCGAAATATCACTCTTAGCTGAGGCATCTTCTAAATCAATCAACACCTCTAAAGTTCAACGAAAAATATTCAATGTTGAACTAAAATACCAAATTGAAAATGACACCAGCAAGCTAATGGTAGTTGAAAAGCTAAAAGAGAAAATTCAAGCATGGGCTCAAAGAATTAGACGTTACAAACGTAGAATAGATTTCCGTGTACAGAACCGGTTGTTTGAAACAGACGCGAAGAGATTCTATCGCAATCTGACTCAAAAACCGAATGGCAAAGCTGTCACTCCTTCAAAAGAAGACGTCGAAGCGTTTTGGGCAGGAATCTGGGAGGAGAGCAGATCCTACAACAAAGACGCATCTTGGCTTCAATCTCAAGTTGATGCTGCCGATGAACTTGTAGAAGCAGTGGAAGATGTTCACGAATTCTCGGAAGAGGACCTCTTCCAAGCAATTAAGAACATGGGAAACTGGAAGTCCCCCGGGATTGATAAGATCCAGATTTATTGGATTAAGAAATTAACAGCAATACATTCTCATCCAGCAAAGGCTGTTAATACAATTTTTGAAAACCCAAAGGAAATCCCGGAATGGCTCACACGCGGCATCACGTATTTGCTACCCAAAGCGGGAGACAGCTCTTTGGCGAAGAACTACAGGCCAATTACTTGTCTGCCAGTACTGTACAAAGTTATAACTTCAGCCATAGCTGACAAAATGTACAGACATCTAGATAAGAATCATCTAATGCCAGCTGAACAAAAAGGATGTCGTAAAGGCTCTTAGGGCTGTAAGGAAATCTTGCTCCTGAATAAAGTCATCTTGAATAATGTAAAGAAACGCAAACGTAATTTGAGCATGGCTTGGATTGACTACCAAAAGGCCTTTGATAGTGTACCACACGATTGGATTTTGAAGACCCTGGAGATCGATCGATTTCATCCTAGACTTATTGAATTTTGCAAGGCTAGTATGAAGTCGTGGAGTACCAGGTTACTAATCCACAGCGGAAAGGAAGCAGTAGAAACCAGAAGTATTCAGATTAACAGGGGTATTTTTCAAGGAGATTCACTATCCCCTCTGCTGTTTTGCATTAGTTTGATCCCACTATCGAGACAGTTGTCGCAAGCTGACTTTGGTTTTAAGCTCCATGGTGATGAAAGGCCAGTATCACATTTGTTTTACATGGATGATCTGAAAGTGTTTGCTAAGAATGAAGCGATTCTCTCCCAAATGCTGTCTGTCGTGAATGACTTTAGCAATGACATCTGCATGAAGTTTGGTCTTGACAAGTGTGCAAAAATCAATTTAAAAAGAGGGAAACTCACAACGTCTGAGAACATTGAAATTGATACGCACACTGTGATTCAAGATCTGGAGCCAGGTAAAACTTACAAATATCTGGGCATTGAAGAATGTGAAACCATCTCGAACGACAGAATGAAAGAGAGAATTCGTAGGGAGTATTATAGGAGAGTGAGACTGGTCCTACAGTCCGCTCTGAATTCCAGGAATAAAATATCTGCAATAGGTAGTTTGGCGGTACCTGTAGCCGAATACAGTTTTGGACTAGTGGACTGGACTGAGCAGGAAATTCGCACCATGGATCGAAAAACCAGAAAACTGCTAACAATGCATCATGTTTCCCACCCTCGAGCTGATATACATAGACTTTATGTGTCACGTAAGGAAGGAGGAAGAGGCCTCAGACAAATTGAGGCCTCCTGGCACAACGCAATAGTCGGGATGGGAAAGTATGTAGTCAGCCATCAAGATGATCCTCTAATGAGGCAGGTCATGAAATCTGACCGAAGAATGGGAAACAGAGGCATTGTTAGTGTAGGTAGAAACATTGCGAAGAAAACTAGGCAAGACACGTCGAATAACACAGACACTGAACTTTTGATGCTGCTAAACATGAAGTGTGAAACACAAAAAATGTTAAAGAAATCGTGGAGAGACAAACCACTCCACGGACAATACCTAAAAGAATGGACAAGGTGCAGATCAATAAAGATCAGTCATTTATGTGGCTTAAAAGGGGAAGAATGAAGCCAGAATCGGAAGCACTTGTAATAGCTGCCCAAGATCAGGCCTTGAGAACACGACATTATGATAAAGCGGTTCTCAAAATTTCCCAAGATGATAAATGCCGCATTTGCCTGGAGCAAGTAGAAACCATTGATCATATTGTCTCAGCTTGTCCAATCCTAGCAAAGACGGAATACCTGAAAAGACATGACAGGGTGTGTAGCTACCTCCACTGGCAGATCTGTACCGCCCTCGAAGTTCCAAACACATGCCCCAAGTGGTACGAACACTCACCAAATCCGGTGACGTCTGTTGGATTGTGTACGATATTGTACGACCAACAAATTCAAACTGATCGCACGATAGCGGCAAAGAAACCGGATATAGTTATCCGGGATTTGTCGAAAAAATCGTGTTTACTTATCGATGTTGCTGTACCTTGCGATCAAAACGTCGTTACCAAGGAGGCAGAGAAACGTCTTAAATACAAGAGTTTGGAAATCGAGATCAGCCGAATGTGGGGCGTAAAAGCACAGGTCGTCCCGATAGTAATCGGAGCTCTGGGATTTGTTCCGCAAAATTTGAGTAAGAACTTGTCTAAACTCCCTGGTAATTCGAAAGACTGGGAAGTGCAAGAAATAGCTTTATTTGGAACAGCCCACCTCTTGCGTAAAGTATTGTAGAGGCACTGATAGTCACCGGATCTGCTCCTTAGGTAGCTGGTTGCAACCTGGAGTAGATTTTATATTCAGCCGACTCATAACATCTTTAGTCGTGATGTAATGGAATAATAATAATAATAATAATAATAATATAATAATAATAATAATAATAATATATTTTGAATCATTGGAGTGCGTGCCCTGGGAGCAGGTCGGATCGAGGAGGCTGAGGTCTGGCCGCGAGCAGATCCCGCAGCCGGAGACATCGCGGGCGGGAGTCGCGGAATGCGGTCGCCGCTTCATTACGCATGCGTCCGCCGCCCATTGTTTCTCCGCGCCGCCGCCGCCGCCGATGCCATCTGCTTTCCCGCCACCATTCAGCTCCGCGCCGTTGCCACGACCTCCGCGCCATCGCTACTAACAGGCATTCAATCCTTCAATCGATACAGGCGTTCTCCACAACCAACTTCTGATTTTGGCCCTGCTTTCATCAGCGCTGCATTTCGTCTGTGTTTGCTCTTTGCTTTTTTCAGTACCTTCTCGTCCACTTCTCATGCTCGTTATTCGCTTATATCTCTTCTTCTTTCTTCGTACTCTTTTTTTGTCCCTCTTCATTCCTCCTGATCTTCAGCCTCTTTTATTTCCTATTCTTTCTTTCCCCTCTCTTCCGCCTCTTTTTTCTCCTCTTTTCCTTCCTGTATTCCTCTCCTTCTTTAGTCTCTTTTTATTCAAACCAAGATAATAATTTCTTCATTATCCTCTTTATCTCATTCTCTTTATTCTCCTCTTCCTTCTCCTCCTCCCTCTACTTTATCTTCTCATCCTTTATTTTCTCCTCCACTTCCTCATCTCCATCCAGTGATTCTTTCATGTTTTAATTATGTCTGCATATCTGATTCATCACCTTAGACTTTAGATTACTTGAGGCAGCATTGTATTGTAAAGTTCTTCTAATCCTAAACGGACTTGATGAATCTTCGCGGCCAATTTCCTGAACGCTTGACTCTCAACAAGTTGAAAATATTAATCGAGGGCTTACGGAGAATTATAAATATAAACAATTATCTTTCCACCAACTGGCAGTTGGCTTTAGAGACTAGGACGTGAAGGAATGACAAATGAGTATCATGAACTTATTTTAGAGGAAATATGTTAAAAGGTTTGACGTTGTAGAACGAGATCGTAAATGTAAATGATAGTGGAATGTCTTCACTCTGACACATGATTTATGAAACTTCTCTTTCTCAAATATGATCTTATGCTAATGTTACCTGTTTCACAGAGTATTCAGGAAGAGCAAGCCCTCGGTTTCGTAATTCTGTGAGGACACAAGCTAATTATGCGATATCACATTTCACAAAGACTATCTTCATGGGAAAATGTTAAAAGGATATGCCATAAATTTTCTCTGCTTTCTGCCCTTTCCTTTAATTTTACTAGCCTTTGACACGTTTTGTGGGGTTTGAGAGAATTTCCCTGCAACACAGGCTAAACTATTATTTCAAAAGTTGTGCACACGAAAATTTAAATATTACATAGTTAAATTCATTTCGAACTATAGTCAGCTTGTTCATACAATAATATGATAGAATATTTCTGGTACTTTATTCCTACTTTAATGATTTCGAAGCTTTCTTACTTCTTTTCGTCTTCATCGGACGATGATGGTCTTCACGTATTCTTACTCTTTGTTCTTCTATTTCCTTTTTTCCTTTTCCATTCTTTTCTTCTGCATTCACATCGACCACCACCTACAACACACAGACACACACACACAGATTTGAAACATCCAACACAACCACGGATACTCATCCTGGGAAAACTTTTAAAAGGCATTTGTTTATCCAGGACGACTTAATACCACCACATTCACTCGTGATCATCGTCAACATCATAACAACAAAGCACGTTAATGTACCTACGACTTGTAATTAATTTTCTCACTGATTCATTGGGTTTCAAAACATGCTTTTTTTCTGGGCGTCATAAAATTCTCGCAGAGGTATAAGCATTATTATTTTACGTGTGTAGTGATATGTTCAGAAGCAAAGCCACAACGTGCACGAATCTGAGGCTGATCAATGGTATGGTCTGCATATCGGACTCAACGTGAAGTCGCAGCCTGAAGTGACCGCAACCCAACCACAGAAAGTGTGTTGGAAACTCCAAACGATTGAATTTCAATGAACCATATTTAAGAGAGGAAGAGCTAAAAATAATGAAATTGCGAAATTCCGTACTCATGTAATTATGAATAACTTTTTATCGTAGATTCCTTGGTAAGTTTCCCTGTAGGTCTCAGAATATTTATTTCTTACCTTCCATCTGTCTGAAGGTGTTGTCAGGCGAATTATTATATTCTGAAGAATATTTTTCTGGAACCTATTGCCAGCTTACGAAAAGTTGTTGAAATTGTGAAGTTTGCAGTAAATTACATCATTTAATTCTTCCAGCGGAATGAATTGTTTTGCTGTAGCTTGAGATGTGTTCAAAGTATATTTAGCAGCATGATTGAGTAAGTAAAGTCTTCTCGCCTTTTGTTTTCACATATTGTTTTATAAATTTCAAGTGCTCTATTTAAGGGCAACCATGTTTGCTAGATGTCAACTCAAGGTTGTTTATAATGTCTATTGTATTTGATCTTGTTTGAATTTGATGAAGCTATTGCCAAATTTCATGCTGTACTGAGTCTGGTTTCTCACATTCATCAAAATATGCAATACATACCTTATGCGGAGACAAGGTGGCATTTTTGCCTCAGTAACATCGTTGGCCAGGAGTTTCTGGGAATCGAATCCCAACGATTTTTTTGTCACTGATTACATAGCTGGGTCGAATTAAAGTACTACTTCCTATCTATTCCATATGAATGGAAGAGTAGTTCCCTAACAAACGTGCCACGGTCCGCGCGCAATCTTCCCTTATACTTCTCTCGTCCTGCAAATGTACACTTACATGCGCTAGATTACCACAAATGTTCAGGGGTTAGTCGAGAGCTTAAAGCTTGTTCCGGCAGGGGTAATGTCCCGCTAGGGGATACCTGGTGGGGGAAAGGTGTAGGTTGGCGCTGGATCTGGAGTTCCAGCTGGGAATAAACACCGCTATAGCTCAGTATAAAGCTTATCCTACTTTATGGGAGTAACGACATTCGTAGTTGTCGTACCAGGAATCAATATTCACTCACTCACTACAAAAACATATAAAGCGCGGCATCGCTATGAATTATTCCTATTATTGACGTAATAAGTCATAGGCTGCTAAGCACTGACTCCTCCTTAGGAGGTGGGCCTGAGCAGTCCGTACCCTGAGCCTGAGGCGATTGGCGAGTTGAGCAGCGCAGCCTTGTTATAGGCGTGGAACCGGTCCACGGGCTCCGTACATGAGTTTTTACCCCTGGCTACAAACAATGGCGAAGCCCGTAGGCGGAGGCAGTTCCGCGAGAAGCTGCGAAGAGCTCTTTAGCACCTCGCACGCACCTTTCCAAAGCCTTAGAAGCCGCCGACTCTCCCGTTGCCTGCATCTTTACCGTTTATCCGACATGTGCTGGTGGTGTATTGTGCAGTTACGACCTATTAAAATCAAACCACAAAAGTGGTGGATAAGGATTTAGTCTGAATTGTGTGTTCATATGCAAATGGTTTGTATTACACGCGAGTTAGGCTTTGCACGCATATATTAATGGCTAGAAGTGTCTATTGAATGTACGTGACCGAGAACACTCTAGTACACTACTAACCATTTTTATGTTCAGCATTTTACGAACAATGTGGAATAAGCGAAGGAGTAAAAATTGTTATACATTTTCCCTTAACTACTATACATGCACATTGTAGAATTGCCAAAGCTACAAATAACTCCGAAGAAAAATGAGGAAAAATGAGTTCCTGGAATCAGCATTTTGTAGTTCATAAAACATTTTTAAAATACGAGCTCAGATAAAGGAAAATGTATTTTCTTCTGATGTAAATGTTAAAAAAGAAAATTATGAATGTGTCACTGGATGTTAGAATAGTCTGTATTCGAAACTGCAGTATTTCACTGCTTTTAAGCTTGTTAATGATGCTTTAAAAATACGTTGGGTTTGGAAGAAAATATTGGAAAACCTTTTCCAAATTAAAAAAAAATTGCTCCATAATCAGTTATTTCATAATTTTACTGTATTCAGACTTAATATTTCTCTAGTCTGCGTCTATTCATGCCGTTAAGTTGAAAAAACAAAAAAGGTTAAGGATATGACTAATAAACAATATTTCTAACATGAATAGGTCTTGTAGACAATTTCGTTAAAATATTCTGTTATAAAAAAATTTAAAATATTACAATGGACTTAACGTCGTCGTCAGTCGGAAGAGTAGACATAATGGTCTGAGTCCCGCTACGTAAAATAAGAATGAAATAAAACTGAATTCAGCGAATGGAATTGAGCATCAGCCTGAAACAAAAGCAGTTCAAATTCACTATCGGCTGCGTTTATTTTCACTGAAAGTGAGTTGAGGATCACGACACTTGTTGTCTTCCAGATCTTCAAGTTATCCTCTTCAGGGAAAGATAACTAGTTAATTTTTTGCAAATTCGGTAAAATACTAGTATTTTGATGTCAAATACACGATATCCCGCGGACATCGGCATCTGTGACAAATATGTAAACACATCGAGAACATGCAAAATTCCCCATTGGCTGCATTTCGCTCTATTCAGATCACGTTGTGACGCATGACAAGCTTTCTGACATCTGGTCCAGATCCAGCTGTTCTTGCTGTTCGATCTAGGACAAGATAACTAATTAATCACAATTGACAATTTTAAAGTCCTAAAATCGCATCAACAGAGCTTTTATCTGCTTAGCGCAACCAACAGTCTTGTAAGTATTTTGATCTAAAAAACGTTTATCAAATCGCGAAGGACTACATCAGTAGACACGCCAAGACAATCAAGTAGACACGCCAAGAGCATGTACAATTTCCCATCGACTGGGTTTCGTTCTACCGGAACGAATTGGGAATGACGACACGTTTTTTGTCACGTTTCAGATCTAGTCATTCACTATATCTCATCCAGGAAAATATAGCTAATTAATCACAATTGACAATTATTAAAGTCCTCAAAACGGAGAAACAGAGCATTTATCTGCTGAGCGCAACCAACAGTCTTGTAAGTATTTTGATCTAAAAAACTTTTATCAAATCGCGAAGGACTACATCAGTAGACACGCCAAGAGCATGTACAATTTCCCATCGACTGGGTTTCGATCTACCGGAACGGATTGTGAATGACGACACGTTATTTGTCACATGATTCAGATCCAGACATTCACTACATCTCATCCAGGAAAAAATAGCTAATTAATCACATTGACAATTTTTAAAATCCTCAATACGGAGCAACAGAGCATTTAACTGCTGAGCGCAACCAACGAAATATTTTAAACTAAAAAACATCCATCAAATGGCAGTGGACAACGACAGTGGACACGCCAAGACAAACCAGTAGATATACCAAGAGCATGTAAAATTTCACATCAACTGCATTTCGTTCCACCGGAAGCGAATTGGAATACCGACACGTTTCTTGTCACCTGAGTCTGATCCAGCCATTCACTTCATCGCGTGCAGGAAAAGATAATTAATTACAATTCGCAATTTTTTAATCCTTAAGTCGAGAATCCTACAGTATTTAATCATCTTTCGAATAATTTGTTTCATAAAAATTTTCTACGGGTATCGACATCAGAGTGACAAACATGTAAACACGCAAAGAACGTGGACAGTTTCCCATCGACTGCGTTTCATTCCACCGGAAGCGTTTCATTTCACCGGAAGCGTCTCGACAAGTTCCTTGTCACCTAAACAGCCATTTCCTACATCCCATCCAGGAAAAGATAACTAATTGACGATGGAATTCACAATTTTTTATTTACCCAACAAAACAAACTTTCGAATATTTTGTTTCAGAAAAACTCGGATTGGACAACGTCATCAGAGTGACAAACATGTAAACACGCCAAGAGCATGTAAAATTCCCATCGATTGCTTTTCGTTCCATTGGCAGCGCGTTGCGTTTCTTGCCGCCCGCTCCACTCGGCGGCGCCGGTGCTTAGGCTCCTTTCTTCCCGTAAATGCGCCGCGGGGGACAAAGTGAGCGCCAGAGGAGTTGTTTTTGGTGGAGCGCTGCCTTTCTTCGTTGCTCTATCTCGCGGAGCGAAGGCGATTGCACAGTGGTCCTGCTCGCTGGCCAACAGGCCTCAAACGGACCGGCCTGCTCATCGCATCTTTTTTTCGGATCAAGTAATATCCTAGGGGTCTTTAGATCCCGAGCTTTACTGGCAACTAGAAGTGGTACACATGAATGTAAACGGTAATATACAGAGTGCAAATGAATGAATGTATGTGATCCCTTTATAAGTTACTTTCAATAATAAAATAAATCTTATTTAAAAATACAAAATATTTTATATAAGGAATAATTTCGACTGTACCGTACTGAGTGTATCAGAATCATTGGTCAGAATTCAAGGCCAGACGTTTCAAATGATAATGGGAAAATAGGCTATTCCCTAGATCATTCAAAAAAATATTCACTTTGAAAATATGTTAAAATGGTTTGGTAAATGCTTCCTAAGTGCACGATTGCATGTCAAGAAATCTGATTCTATAGTGCGAATATTAAAAAAAAAACCAAATTTTGCCGATGTCCAAGAAGACTCCAGATAAGGGGGACTGAAGGATTTCCTCTCTTTAGTCATATTCGGCCAAAGCAGTGAGGCAGTTGTCGATGTACGGTGGGCATGTGTTCAAATCACGTGTAACACATGGTTGATTTCTTTGTGTTATTGTGGTGTGGATGACTTGCTCACCACCACACAGTGTCCATTTTGCAATTTCATCCATAACTACTTCCCGTCCTATTTGTGAAAGGTGTATTGGAGAAGACGCATGAGCTAGGTTAGAAGAGGTAGCGTAGTTTAAAGTGGCGTAGATTAAAAGAGGTTGGGCGTCAGACTGCGAGCGTTTCTAGAGAAAGGGAGGAGATTAAGAACAGGATAGGCTGTCTCGTACACGTACGTGGGAAAAGTGACCTCAAGCGGCACAGAAAGGTAATATAAAAATGCACAGACGTGCGCACCCTTAAACGAGAGAGGGAAAACTACATTTCGGAAACCCCCTTGTCCATTAAACGTAATTTAATATGACCTCTTTAAATATGAAATAATTAAAACATGTTTAATCATTTACAGGGTTGCCAAATTGTTTTCAAGAGTTGCTTCGCAAGTGACGTGTATACATTTCACCAATATCAACTCAAAGGGGTGAGTAAAGAATTGATTATAATTACGAAAGTAAAATGTTTTATTATGTTAGGGGTACAGGGCCCCTTTCGAAGTTTTCAGGGGGAGTGGCCCCAGTATTCCTTCCCTTAGTGCGCACGCGTATATACAATTTTTTCTTTCTACAATGTTGCTGTATTCGTAACCCAGATCGAGATCTGGTCTGATTTGTATGCTATAGTAGAGAAGCCAGAATGCCGGGAGGTGAGAAGTGGTAAATAAGTTGAAAATATTTTAGTAATAAATGAAACGCTTGTCGTGATCTTCCTGATGACGTAACCAGCGAGATTCTTTTCATTTCATTTCAATTCAATTCAGTTCAATTCAATGATGCCTTATTTTTTGACGAGGCTCAGTTCACCGGGCCTTCTCTTCCGCCCGACCACGCAAATTTAGTTACGTTCCTTTCGCCATCTAGTAGTAAAAGGAAGTATCATTCGGGCGGCGAAATATGAATGAATATGATTAGAATTTAGCGCAGAAGCTTCTTTTGGGCTTGAGAATCTTTTACATGTCTGCGTAAATCTGCAACTTGGGATAGCCGGCTTATTTTCATTCTCAAGGATGACGTAGGAAAGATTTTTGGCCTTTAAAATTCCATGGCTTTGGTCGGATTTGAAACTGCGATCTTGGGTCGGTCTCTAACATGATGTCCTTGTGTTTGCAGTATTACTAGTTTTTCTAGATCATGGGTGATGTACTCATGAAGATAGCGGATCAGCCTAACGCCCGTCCGTGAGGATTGGAGATTAGATTAGAATGAATGGTAGGATCGTGTGCGGTTCCTGATCTATTGTTGAAGGTGTCTGCTCGGCATCCGCCGCGGAACTAATCCGAGGAAACCATGAAAAATATCTCCCCAGAACAGCAGGTCTCAAGAATTCTTATCCAGGCAACTGCGTCGTCTGGTCCAGCTATTTGGTTCTTACCCAAAACTTTCCTCCACTGATACTCGAATCTGAGACCTACCGGACAAATAAGCTTTAATCGCAACTATAATTGACAATAACAGTGTTAATTAGTCTTTACCAAATCCGTGGTAAAGGCAGTAATATGTCGTTTGAGTTACGATCCGTAGTTCTATAATATTTGTTATGGTGGTATGATTAATTTGTACATATTTGTATACATACGTTCGATGAATTGCATAATTAATGGTGAAAAACACTTTCTTTTCTTGATTTAAAAGTGTTTGGTGCATTGTAATGGTGGCGTGGTTGGGGTAGAAGTGTGCATGAAATATAAAGTTGTTGATTTGGTTATCTCCTCTGTCGCCTAGCTAAAGATGGTCTTACGCGGACGTGCCGTATTTACTTAGTTTTTAGAAATTGAATACATTGTGTAATTGAGATGCTATCATTATGTACGCTGGAGGTTGGTGAGTGGAGGTAGAAATATTGATAGGTAGGATACCAAGCTCCATGTGAATAAATTGCTCTTGATAGTAGTGAGCCCCAATAAGTTTTATTTGTTTCAAGGATTTGTGTTCTTTAATTTATTGTGGTAAGATAAATGCGCTATTGAAGTAAGTCATCTGAGTTATTAAATGTTTTTGGTTAACGAAAAACTTTATTCTCAGGAAATGTGTTGGATAGTGCGATCTACAACTAATTTTGGTGAGAAACAATAGGTACGTTTAAAATAAGGGGAGTAACATGATGAAAATCGTCGGAGTTGCAAAAAGGAATAAAACTTCATTTCATTTTAAATGCTGGTCTTGCAGTGTTTCTCTAACGAGCAGCAGCGCCAGGCTGGCGCAATGGCTCGTTTTCGATAAAGAGAGAAATATGCACCATGCGTGTGTATGCACATGCATAATGGAATAAACTTTACTTTTAAATGTTGGAATTCAAATTTCCAATTCAATTCTTCTTCTTTCGTAAAATCTTCACTTTGTTTTCTGACAAGTGCCCAGTAACATTGTTTTAGAAAAATGCACAACATATAAGTTAGTAATTTATAAATTAAGTTTAACTCAAACTGAACTTACCAGTATTGTCAGTTGTTGATACGTTCCCACCAGTACATTAGCGATACGATACGTGGTTTAGTGGTCAGACTCCTATGGAGCCCGTGTTTGATGCCCATCGAAGAGAATGGAATTCGTGGCGAATGAATTGGGTTAGCGGCTGGTTTCCTCAATGTTCTCCCGTTTTCTCTTGCCACCCATCTCACCATCTACTTCATCTTCGTGCTCGTTATTCATACCATAATCGTCATCATTATCATTACATTTCAACAGGAACGTCTTAACTGGGGAACTGTTAAGCTGTTTGTGTTGAGATGTAATTATGACATCACTCCGACAACGCATGCTGTATGATAAATAATAAAATAAGTAAATTAGTAGTACTACATGAATAATAATGAATACCTTGAGGATGTGGCCAAAAAAAAAAGAGGCAAGATTTATATTATTTTTTCTTGGAGTTGTTTTACTTACTATCTATCTTCTGCTCATGGCACCCTCTTGACAAGAACCGGCTGAATTAGCTGATGGCAACTACTGTGCAACGACACCGCCAGGGAGGTTCTGGCGTTTTAGTCCTGGAAGTGGCGAATTTTTTGACAAAAGCTAAATAGCTACGTTGTATTCAGCCGCTTTATGGGATATAATTCATGCGGCCTTCTGATTCGTGGTTTTCTCCGGTCAATACCGCAGCAGACCCCTGATTTTTTTTATTTATTGATTTTTTCTGGGAATACATTTATCAGTACATAAAATACTATACATATGTAGTAACGGTTTACATTGTAATTTACTTAAAATTACACTATAAACTAATTGGGGTGAGGAAGTCTTTTCTAGACAACTCTAAACAAAATCCATTTCCGAAAATTTGACTAGGAATGCCTGGTAGGGATATCTATTTTTGATTCTGGTTCTATGAGAAGGAGTTTTCCAGAGTCTGAAGTTCATTAGGTGTGGAATTTGAGGTACGGAGTGATAGAACTGGGTGGAGAGTTATGTTTTATGGTGTTGTATAGAGTCAATTTGGAATTATTCGTGGAGCTGTGAGTTTGTGACAAACCAAGGAGCATTTGTGATAGTTCTGAGAAAATGGTTCTGAACTATTTGAAGCTTGTTAAGGTTTTTTTTTGCGGCGGAGATCCAAACTGACTTGGCGTAAAGGAGGAGTGGTCTAATGATGGTTTTGCAGATGGTAATGGCTTTTGGGAAGGGTAGATGGGAAGATCGATTAATGATGGGCTTTATTTGATTAGCAGAACCTGATAAACGGAACACGAATCGCTCTTGATCTTTTCTTCCTCATCCTTGGCCCTATCTCTCCTCTTACTCACACACCATACACTTCATGTAGTACACTATCACACATGTTGGGAGAACAGTTGGGGGATTAGATCTTGTTCCGGCTGCGACTGAGCCCCACTGGGGTAGATTCCTGAACGGGAGAAATCCCGCAAGTCGACGTGTAGGTCGGCCCCGCATCTCACGTTCCAGCTGCGCCCGCCACCTGCCATGTGACCCGAAACCCGCCACCTCTCAAGCACAACATCTACTAATGACCGTGGTAATTTACGTACCAGGAATCACCAATAAATCAGTCTTAACAAGAAATGTCCCCAAATGTCCCCAAGTTGTTGTCCGAACTCTGCTGTGTGGTCGGCAGGCCCACTGCTCCACCTGTCGTCTCGTGGACTCGCGGTGTAGCGCGGCGCGTCCTCCGGTGTCACTTGGGCATCCGTCACGGCCATGCGGCGCGAATCGCTGCCACCGCACTCGGAGCGGGGCCTGGGCCTGGGCCTGGGCCTGGGGTCTGGGCCGCGCTGGCGGCGAGGGAAGGGCTCCGTGCACGCATTCGCCCGCAGGCCGTTGCTCCCGGAGGACACCCCCCCCTCTCCCCCTCCAGCTTCTTCCCCCCCTTAAAGGTATTTTTTTCTCTTCCCGGGGCTTCTTCCAGCTTCAGGGAATGACCATTTCGGATATCCACGCCGGGTAACCACTTGCGCCCTTCATGGGGACAAACATTAACCTTTTACACTAGACACACTTGCGGACACCTCGGTCTGTAGTCAGCAGACTCACAAGGCCTTCCGCAACAACGCACACAGACATGAAAGGCAAGGGGCAAACAACCATGTCCATGGCGGGACTCGAACCCGCGAACCTTTGGACTGAGGCGCTGAGTCGGTACACGTTCTAGTCGCCCCGGCCGTCAGTGCCTTCCCCATTTCTTAAATGTATCTGTTTAAAAAATCGAATGGTATTTTTTTAATGTAGAGAAAGTACCCAAACTCGGGCCCCCGCTTTGTTTTCGAGTATTTTTAAATCCAATTTTCTGCACAATTTAAATCAAACTATGTGTAATGCATATCTTACTTATACAAATGTGATATACGTCTTAAAATATGGGCCAAGTAGTTTAAGAATAAACTAATGTTTTCGTAAACATTACATTTTGTCGATATTTAAAAAGCGTTACCTAATGTGAGACCGCAACAAAATGTTTTTAAAAAGGCGAGCCATCCAGGTCAAGCCATCCAGGACAAGCCATCCAGGGCAAGTCATCCAGGGCAATTCATCCAGGGCGAGCCATCCAGGACAAGCCATCCAGGACAAGCCATCCAGGACAAGCCATCCAGGGCAAGCCATTCAGGGCAAGCCATTCAGGGCAAGCCATTCAGGGCAAGCCAATCAGGGCAAGCCGCCAGGGCAAGCCACCCAGGACAAGCCACCCAGGGCAAGCCATCCAGGGCAAGCCTTATGCTCCCGACCCCCTTCTTTTAGAAGACCAAGTTAATGTAGCGTCTTAGTACATATGAATGTAAAAGTACAGGAGAGTGCAAGGATGCGGAAGGAAGAAAGCACGCTAAGACCCATATGTTAAGGTATTACTCCGATATTCACCTGGTATTGATCGGTGAAATCAAGAAAAACTACCAGTTTTAGCAGCCAACCGCTAGGATTCAGTTAGGAAATCGACCTAGCTGTGTCCCTAGTGTCAAAAACTCCGCCACGTTGAAACTGGATCTGTAGGTTCTCCCAGTCAACAGTTCTCCTGATGCAACGTTGTTGCTACTGAACTATCGCAGTCGGTTTCGAGTCGCAACCTTTTACAAGGGGGTTTGAATTGAATGGGTACACTTACTGTCGCCTGGCGACTCGCAGTCGGGTGAACGATCGCTGTGGTCAATCAACCGCCGGCTCCCGTAGCCAGTACAAAAGGCCGCGTGCGGCGTCCGCGGTCTCAATCTTACCCTTTCCGCCACGATGACGCCACGCCACGGTCTCTCTCGTCAAGATTCACGCTGCTACGGATATAAAAGTCTAATACATATGACTACTCTAAGCAGTGTGTCTCCGAATTGAGCTTTCTCTCCTACGAGTTGATTTAGAATTGATTTTTTTAAAAACAACCATAATCCAAAAGCACAATTTTTCAGAAAAGAAAAAAAACGTGAGATGTGTAGGGACTATGGTGATATTTTTCATAAAATTGTGATGGACAATTGTTCTTTTACCAAAAAAGACTCTTGACTATGATTCTTTTTATCAAAATCACTCAAACGTTCGGATTTGATAACTACGGATAGAAGCTGATTTTGTTCACAACGGGGCTATGAAGCTCTAACAACAGTTCTAGTATCTCAAAATCTCACTTTCTGGACTAAGGATTTTTTAAAAGTCCTTCAATTTCTCTCTCCTAAAATTCACAATACAGATCAAAGGTAACTGTTTAAAACCGCCGGAGAAGTATGTTTAGAGCAGGGAGTCCTTAGTGATTAGTGAGTAATCATTAGGTAATGATTAGTATAGATGAATATGGGGGCCTTCTGAGGATTTTTACTATTTAGGGGTTGGTTACCTAGTTAGAAGTGACGGGTTTCGAAATAAAGATGATTTACTGTTGAACTTACGGGAGAATTATTTAATGTGAATAGCGGGTGAGGGTATGTCGTGCTCTTATTACAGGAATTTGCTGGGTGTGAACCAGGGTGCTTTGGTAATAGCCCGCCGGAAACGATGTTGAAAGTGAAATTTTTGAAAATGATTCTCAAGTTTTTGAACGATTTTGCTGCTAATGCCCTAATTGAGCTTGCGTCGTAGAGCACGGCTTTGGAGAAATCGATTCTGTGATGGTACATACCAGGCAAATGGTATGGATTTGGAGGGGAATTGAAAATCGGTTTATTGTTTTAAATACTTCTCCAAAGTTCAGTGTTTCAAAATAGGATGTTTTTGAAAGTTTCATAACATTTGCTAAAGGAAAGACTGTGCTGAAATAAAACACTTCCAACTCCAAAAATTCATTTTTTTATTCCTATTTTTATCATTGAGAAGTCGTTCATGGTTACATTCTACGAGTAGTGGTTTTTTTATTTTCCTGTGTGTAAACAATCTTCCCAACATTTTATCATTCATTTTGCCATTTGTTTGTGTGTTCAAAATTGTCAAATTTTCTAATCACTAATGAGTAATTGTAAATGCGGAAACATTCAATAATTCACCTTCCTATATTCCTCAAATACAGTGTATCCCAGTTCTGTTAGGACCGTGGCTATAAAAAATAAAAATTGTGCATTATGTTCACAAAATCACTTCAATTATTCAAAATGGCCTCTCGCTGAATCAATGCACAGGTGAAATCGTTTTGAAAGTTTTCTTAAACAGCCACAGTAGTCCTCTTTTGGAATTGCATTTTGTACTGCTGTACAATTTTCTTGGATGTCCTTAACGACACCGTAACGGTGTTCTTTCATTGCCAACTTCATTTTTTCGGAACAATCAAATGTCGGCTGGGGCCAAATCAGACGAATACGATGGGCGATCAAGGACTGTGACCCGTCATACTTGGGTTTTCATTTCTTGGCGGGTGAGGGCCTGTCTTCACGATGGAATATCTCACGGAATTTAGCGTCGTTCTCGGTCTTTCCGCTAGATGTCGCACGACCGACAAAGTCGCGAAATGCTGTGCGATATTCCATCGTGAAGACAGGCCCTCATGCGCCAAGAAATAAAAACCCAAGTATAGCGGGCAAAAAACTCGAGCATGATCTTCGCTTTGTGGCTGAGTCTTTGTCGTGGAGGAGCGACCGTGATCCTGCCTCTCGATTTTTAGGTCGTACTCGACAAATTCTCGCCCATAAAGATGGAGGACGTCGACATAACACACTAGAATTTTTGAACGGCTTAACAGTCATTACCCTAAACACTTTTCATCATATCAAACATTTCACTGGCTTATTTTCCTAACTTAACACAAACACTTGTTGCATCGCTGCCCCAACACCATTTTCCGACGAGTGTCCGACTCGTACTGTTACATTCGCGTCCGGACGACTGCTGAAGCAATGCTAGCGGTTTGAAATTCGTAACAACTGTTGTTGAAACTTCAATGATCGCAACGTCATTATTTGCCTAAAGATACCATTGTTGAGTGGAATTTCACAGATGCAGTCCTAACGGAACTGGGACACCCTGTGTATATGTGGACATTATCCGGATAACGGGGTGGTCAATGCAAATTGTACCATTAGCAACACCGTCGATCCGTTTAAAGCACGGTCAGTAACATTCTTAAACGGAGAGTAAAAAAAGTTTGTGAAGAACATTTCTTCTCAAACTTTATTAGAAGTCTCTGCATTTGTGTGTTGTTTTCTGAACTAGCTTTACAATATATGGCTTTGCAGACTTTTACTGTGCACCTGTATTTCAACTTGATTCTTGACTTCCTTAATACATAAGTTTGAAACTGACCTTGTTGAATAGCTTAGATATCCCCTTCCGATTCTACTGCGATAAAATGATATTCGTCTCGGAAGCTCAATTTGTAGAAAAAATAGACACAAGTATAGTGGAAAAGTGGTAAAATCCGTTTGATTTATTAACCATTCGCAATTTGCAATAAGATACGACACAAACAGTTCGTTGAGTAATTCTTTCCAGAGAGGCTGCGTCAAGGAGCGTGACGCACTTTCGGTAGGTGAACGTGAAACTACCTGGGAAACGTTTGTCGAGACGTGCGTTATTAGCAGCAAATTTCTTGCGTATACTTCGGGCAAAAAGATTTCCTACTTACCATGTTTCCGTGTTCTGTAAAGGAAACAACATGAATTTGACTTTTCAAAAAAGTACAAAATACATTAGGAGCCACGGTGGCTCAGTGGTAGGGCACTGACTTCCAGGCGTAAAGGACCGAGGTTCAATTCCCGGCGTACGCTGGGATTTTTATCTGGTGATTTCAGTCTCCTTTCCAAGTAAGTACCACGATCTTTCCTGGAGGTAAAGGCGGCCGGAGGGTTGTGTTCGGCCACATAACTTCCTTGTGCCGACGGCGACGAATAGGTGGAGCCCTACCTTCACTTACCCTGTTGGCCACATCAGCCTGTGTACAATTGCATAGGGATACCTTTACAAAATATATTTCCAAAGAATTCCTCGAATTTAACAAAATTTCCCTTCCCCTTCCTACCCCCTCACACTGTATATCTTTCAGTTTACTCATATTATACATTACTGAGTTCGTTTCACATCACTTTCTGCTTTGGTGATAAATAATCTTTTAGGTTACGTAGAAATAATTAATTATAAAAATTAGAAGGAAAAATCACAGTCATCCATTACTTACAGCTGCATACTCATACAGCAATGCGGACGGGTCCTACGGTCCTCTCCAGAGGAGGGAGCATCGTGGGGCAGGAAGGCCTGTAGGGAGCTGCAGCATCCGCGCCGTCACGCACTCGGCCGCCGCCGCAAGCAGCCGCCCCGGGCCACGGCGCGCGTCCACTAATGGGTACTCGGTGTCCGGTATTCGGTACGCATTAATCACCCCGTGACAGCGGAGATTTTTCAGGCCCGCGGAGAGACCACGACGCGAGCGCCGCAGCCACGCCCACCGAATGTCTCAATCGCTGCGCGCGGCCGCGCTCGCCACAGCCACGGCGTCGGCCGCTTCTAGAACGCTGTCGCTTCCGAATGCCTTCTTCTTTCTACCTCCAGCCGCCTTCTTCTCCTTCGACACACGCATCTGCCGTTTGCCGTTTCCTCATTTCTCACGCTTTTGCCACCCGCTGTTTGTGCAACCCGTCATCATGTCTGCTGCCGCTGCCGTGGTGTTCTTTTTCCTATATCACTCACCTGTCTTCAAGCCGTCCATCTGCCTTCATGACATTCGTGCGACATTGTTTCATGCGTTTGCGTCATTGTTTTGGCGTCAACATGACATTTGTCGTCACCATAACATTTGT
This sequence comes from Acheta domesticus, assembly GCA_031308135.1. Lineage (NCBI taxonomy): Eukaryota > Metazoa > Arthropoda > Insecta > Orthoptera > Gryllidae > Acheta > Acheta domesticus. The sequence continues at coordinate 3,079 of JAHLJT010002817.1, read as the reverse complement.
GCTCATCGTGACAATTGTGCTCTATTTCATTTATCCGCTATTTACCGTTTCCACACTGTCTTTCATTCGCTATCCTTTTATTCGTTGCTTTCCGATTATGTCCACCATTCGCCGGCTATTTGTTAGTACTGATACTTATTGTAAAACTGCAAGTTTGTTGTACATCTCCATGGCAAAGAATACATATTTAATGATTTCATAAATAATTGTCTCCTCAGTTAATTTATACCATATACACTTACTGCCCCTTTATCGCTATATTTATCTTTGCAATTCTGTTATCACCTTTCCACCAGTTCAATATGCCTATTTAACTACTGATTCTCTTTATCATTCTTCTTTCATTTGAGTCTCAGTAAATGTTTAAATTGAACAGAATAATTAAACACGAAATGAACGAAAATGTGTACTTTTCTTTGCATGCGAATATATTTCAGAAAACATTATTGAATAAATATGCTTTCATCTCTTCACATTGTTCTTCTTGGAAACATTGAAAAGTATTGATTGCATCTCCTAATCATTCTTATTATCGAATTTTTTGTTCTTGTAATGTTTTCTTTTTTTCTTCGTCCTTTCTCCTTCCGCATCCTCATATTCAGAGGGTAAAGCTTCTACTACGATCGTCGCCTTCCATTACCTCCCCTCCCCAACGCTGCTTCCGGCGCAGCCGCCAGTGCTGCCGTCCCCGGCACACTGTCAACAGCCATCTAAAGCTAGCAGCGCCCAGAAACCAATCTCAACCAAACTATATCCAAAATTTTAGGCTAATTTTAGGCTAATTAAATGCTCTATTCCCGAATTTTAGGCTCCTCTGGATTTCCGAAAATCGTGGGCGCTGCTAGCTTTAGTCTAAAGCTAGCAGCGCCCACCCAGAATCTATCTCAAAATCAATTGTAAAATCTGAAACCCATCCCAAAATTTAAGAATAATTTTAGGCTCTTGGAAAAAAATTATCCCCGCCTTCAAATTCCAAAATTCAGGGCTGTACAAAGCGAAACAATTAACATTGGTTCTTATGGGCGAATAAACATCAAAATCAAAAACCTTAGGAAAATCTGAAACCCCTCCCAAAAGTTAAGAATAATTTTAGGCTCTTGGAAAAAAAATTATCCCCGCCTTCAAATTCCAAAACTCAGGGCTGTACAAAGCGAAACAATTAACATTGGTTCTTACGGGTGAAATAACACCAAAATCAAAAACCTTAGGAAAAATCTGAAACCCCTCCAAAAGTTAAGAATAATTTTAGGCTCTTGGAAAAAAATCATCCCCGCCTTCAAATTCCAAAATTCAGGGCTGTACAAAGCGGAAACAATTAACATTGGTTCTTACGGGTGAAATAACACCAAAATCAAAAAACCTTAGGAAAAATCTGAAACCCCTCCCAAAAGTTAAGAATAATTTTAGGCTCTTGGAAAAAAATCATCCCCGCCTTCAAATTCCAAAATTCAGGGCTGAACAAAGGCGAAACAATTAACATTGGTTCTTACGGGGTGAAATAACACCAAAATCAAAAAACCTTAGGAAAAATCTGAAACCCCTCCCAAAAGTTAAGAATAATTTTAGGCTCTTGGAAAAAAATCATCCCCGCCTTCAAATTCCAAAAATCAGGGCTTGTACAAAGCGGAAACACTTAACATTGGTTCTTACGGGTGAAATAACACCAAAATCAAAAAACCTTAGGAAAACTCTGAAACCCCTCCCAAAAGTTAAGAACAATTTTAGGCTCTTGGAAAAAATTATCCCCGCCTTCAAATTCCAAAACTCAGGGCTGTACAAAGGGAAACAATTAACATTGGTTCTTACGGGTGAAATAACACCAAAATCAAAAAACCTTAGGAAAAATCTGAACCCTCCCAAAAGTTAAGAATAATTTTAGGCTCTTGGAAAAAAATCATCCCCGCCTTCAAATTCCAAAATTCAGGGCTGTACAAAGCGAAACAATTAACATTGGTTCTTACGGGTGAAATAACACCAAAATAAAAAACCTTAGGAAAATCTGAAACCCCTCCCAAAAGTTAAGAATAATTTTAGGCTCTTGGAAAAAAATCATCCCCGCCTTCAAATTCCAAAATCAGGTTTCTGAACAAAGCGAAACATTAACATTGGTTCTTACGGGTGAAATACACACCAAAATCAAAAACCTTAGGAAAATCTGAAACCCCTCCCAAAAGTTAAGATAATTTTAGGCTCTTGGAAAAAATTATCCCCGCCTTCAAATTCCAAAAATCAGGGCTGTACAAAGCGAAACAATTAACATTGGTTCTTACGGGTGAAATAACACCAAAATCAAAAACCTTAGGAAAAATCTGAAACCCCCTCCCAAAAGTTAAGAATAATTTTAGGCTCTTGGAAAAAAAATCATCCCCGCCTTCAAATTCCAAAACTCAGGGCTGTACAAAGCGAAACAATTAACATTGGTTCTTACGGGTGAAATAACACACCAAAATCAAAAAACCTTAGAAAAAATCTGAAACCCTCCCAAAAGTTAAGAATAATTTTAGGCTCTTGGAAAAAAATCATCCCCGCCTTCAAATGCCCAAATTCGGGCTGTATACAAAGCGAACAATTAACATTGGTTCTTATGGGCGAATAAATCAATCAAAAAACCTTAGAAAATCTGAAAACCCTCCCAAAAGTTAAGAATAATTTTAGGCTCTTGGAAAAAATTCATTCTCCGCCCATCAAATTCCAAAATTCAGGGCTGTACAAAGCGAAAGAATTAACTTGGTTCTTACGGTGAAATAACACCAAAATCTAAAAAACCTTAGGAAAAATCTGAACCCCTCCCAAAAGTTAAGAATAATTTTAGGCTCTTGGAAAAAAAATCACCCCGGCTTCAAATTCTAAAATCAGGGCTGTACAAAGCGAAACAATTACATTGGTTCTTACGGTGAAATAACACCAAATCAAAAAACCTTAGAAAAATCTGACACCTCCCAAACAGTTAGAATAATTTTAGGCTCTTGGAAAAAAATAACCCCGGCTTCAATTCTAAAATCACGGCTGTACAAAGCGAAACATTACATTGTTTCTTACGGGCGAATAACACCAAAATCAAAAAAACCTTCTGAAAAAT
>JAHLJT010002816.1:0-12459 GCA_031308135.1 Acheta domesticus | reverse complement strand
TTTTTTTCGGCGTCTTTCTCCAGCTACAAATTGAAGATAGAGATTTTTTCTTAAAATAAAATGTGATCTGCATATTGAGTTCTTTCGTAAAGGTCATGTAAATGTTTCTCAAAATTTAGTCGTTTTCCGCGCAATATTGCGTGCAATGTGTGCAACATTAAAAAATTACAAAACAAGATTTTCTCAAAAACGGCTCCAAATTTTTCTTTAAACTTTTGGTAGAGATAGTGGTAAATTTACTCTATCAGATGATATAAAATCCATATTGGTCTATAGGTTGGTTTTTTCAAATATTAGAAAAATGTAATATTTTTACTTGTCTCTCACGTCGTTAATATTTACACTATCTGCGATTTTTTCACATTATTATATTTAGAAGTACATGTGCTTGAAATAATGTCAAGTAAATTTTCTCGAAAACACTACCGTTTTCTGTGAAAAGTAGCTCAAATTTCGGCATTTTCAGAAATGCTCAAACACCATTTTTTAATATATGGCTGGAAATTTTTTCTTGAAACCTTTGTAATGAATAGTGATAATTACACTCTTTAATATGACGTAAAGTTTATTTTGAGTTTTTTTTGTTTTTTTCAAAAATTACATAATTGTAGTTTTTTGAAAGATCTCTCACATCTTTAATATGCACATTATCCGCAATTTGTAAAGATGATTATATTTGTGAGTGTACGTGCTTAAAATAACTTCGAATAAAGTATTTTAAAACTCAAAAATTTTCTGTGAAAATGAGCTTCAAATTTCGCAATTTTAGTAGCGCTAAAACGCCATTTTCTGCTAAACGGCACATAATTTTTAAAAGAAAGTGGCCATTTACGGCTAGGTTTTCGTGTTCTTTAATGTTCTAAAATTAATATTTTCGTTCTACCAATAGGAAACCGAAAAATTAAGGAAATGACAAAAAAAATGTACTTTTGGCGGTGATAGATGGTAGCTGGCAAGAAAGAGTATGTGGCAATTCCGAATACCTAGCGAAGACCCAAGAAAATAGAAAACTAATACGGGAAAGTCTGTGCCATTCTGTAGCACCACTAGTTTTTATTAATTTAGCAACTGGTTTTATCCAATTTTTCATTATCACGGCCCGGCAATGAATTTTTTTCGCCGAAAATTGGCCAGGTTATCGCGCAACATTACATAACGTTTTCTATACTACGTATATCACTCCGTGTATACGTACGTACACGGGAAAGTAAAAATGTAATGATACCGAAAAATGCGAAACTATTAGAATTTCCTGATAGCGCGAGAAACGGCGTTTTTATTATTTTTGATAACGTTTAATTTATGCATATTTTGGTTGTTCGGCGTTAGCTTGGGTAAATAAAAACTTATTTGATTGTATTGGATGTTAATTAGAATTAATCTTGCGCATGTTGTGTTCCAAACCTCCAAAAAGTCACGGGCGGGATAACGTCTCAAGCGCGCGGTGAATCTGTGTGACAATGGTGTCCGCAATGCTGGTATAACTTCATACCAAGATTGACCACTTAAGAAAGGTTATGATTCACATTTTATCTAACAAACGTTACGTTTAAATGTTTGATTAGTTGTCGTTATTCAATTAGTCAATTTTATCACTCAACAGTACTATGTTTTGTTGGTTACAGATTTATTTTCAATGAATGTATTAATTTAACTATTTAGTGACTATTAAAGTGTAGCAAGTTAATTATTTGATAATAGTTTAATTCGTACGTATTGTACTTACTAGTATATATGTAGCTTCACTGCCTGCGCAGGTTTTCTCCGGTTCTCTTTGTGGTATCCCCCCAATCAGAAGAGAGCTTGGGGTTAAGCTCTGCTAGTGGAGGGGCGCCCTCTTTCCTCTCCCCCTCACCGGGCGGCGTGAGATAAAAACCCGGGCCCGGCAACGGAGCGCCCCTTCTCTCGACGTCAGTCACCTGCCGCCACCGACGCCACAGTTCTTGGCGTAACCAGCACCCGGTCGGGTCGGGTAAAATACAGGAACGGACTAGGACGGAACTCCGTTATCCCGGCCTAAGACGTGGGCACAGTGGGCGCTGCCCGCAGGCTACAGGTACCGAGACCTTGGGTGGCCTAGTTAACAGCTTTCAACGTAAGCTGCCGGGCACAATGCTCGCCGCACCGTGATAAGAGCAAGGGTACCGGCAGCCAGCCGTCTACCTGTGCGGCCGGCACGACGTCTCAATCGGGACATCGTGCGGCAAGTACGCCGCCCCGACTAAAAATCCTTTGTTTATGTAATTTCTGTTGAGTTTCATGTACATAGTGTGTGACAAAATTAAACTAATTGATAACATCGTGTTGTTAAATAGAAACCTGGATCATGCAAATACAACAATTTTTATGTCAGTGAATAATTGAGTTATTTCGTCAACAGTATCATAAAATATTGTTCTTAATTTGCTCTCGGTAACGAGTTGATTTCTTTACACAGGACGCAAAACAATATAAAAGCAAATCTGTAGTTCAACAGCTCGTGTTCAGTGGTTTCTATTGCATATTTCGGGTTTTCAGAAACGCTCGTTGCTACCGTTATTCGTAATTGAATTTGATACAAAAAAAAAGAGAGGGACTTTTATTTCTAAAACCCTCGAAAAGGTTTGTACACCTCCCTCAGTCGACACAGTTTTTAGCTGTAAGGTGGTTAGAGCGAGATATTCCCTAGTAGATAGAGTCCATACTACGTTCTAAAATATTTATTTGCGAGGTAAGTGGGTATTGTGAGACCTACATAAACAAAATAGGGACTCTTATACTGAGTTTTATTTAATTATAAGAATTAATTTTGTTTCATAGATAGAAAATAAAAATATTTTAATACCACATAAAGACCTATCGTTGACTAGTTTCTTAACTAGTACCAACCGATCTCGTGGCCAAAGAATGAAAAATTGAGGCATAAGATTGAATGTAAAAAAACACTATTACACAATTAGTACAAGCAAAATCATTAACCCTCCTAATACCGCAGATTTTTTGTTACACTGAGTACCACTGGGGTCACCAGAGACCCCAGTTCTTTCGGAAAAGAATACAAAATAGTGGTACATTTTTACACTTTTTACACCATATTACATTTTAGGTTTCCTCTTAACTATTATGGATATGCAAACAATAATTGAGAACGCGAAATTTGCATAAAAAAATTATTTAAAAAAATGAATACAATAGGAAGTACACTGAAAAGGCAGAGTATTATGTAAAATTGACCGCAATAATCAAAATTTGCCGTGCTAAATATTCATTATACTACTTGCGAATATTTTTTGAAGAATTGCAAAATTGCTACTTTACAACTGGTACACTTGTCTGTATATTTCAGATCAAATGATCTTTTACAAAGGGGGAGCGATCTCGCTTTTTGTTCTGTGTTTTTGTTAGACCGACTGTTGTGCACAATTTTTTAGTCACGACCAACAAGTTGTTTTCTATGTTTTATTGAGTTCTCTTCTCTTGTAATTCTTTTCTCTCCAGTTTAAAGTAGGATGCAATCAAATAATGAATTCATTCATTACATGAATGTCAATAATATTACAGAAGATAATCATTCGCCATCGTCTACTCATTTTTTTAGTTGTGTTTGTTCTCACTAATTTGTCCATCGTGTCTATTCCTGATCTAATTTTACTGTAATTCATTATTATTAATAGTTTTGATTCTTCCTTTTTGGTTATTGATTTCGTAGAATGCTTGGCTCTAAGAAGTGACACACCATTTGTACTAGGACAAAAAGACGTAATCGAAGTTCTTTTTTGGAATCCGAACAAAGAAACAACTTTTTATGGTCCTGCGCATTAGTGAAAACCTCTTGCATTCACACTTGTTTTTCTTATAGGTCCCAGTGCAATGCCTATATATTGAAGATCTCTTATATCTATTAAAGGATTTAGGCTAGTAATAGATCTCTTAGATCTATTACTAATCTATTACTAGATTTAGGCTAGTGAAGAAGTTGTCAGTTGTTCTGCTCCTCCCGCTTTTTTTTCAAAACTTTTCACTACATCTAAAACAAACGCTCTTTCCTTGATTTCCTTGATAACTACTTGATGAAGGAATCATGGGACGAAGTTTATAACGCTGTTGACACAAATGAAAAATATAATTTATTTTTCTCCAAGCTTTCAATTCATTTTAACGCGTGCTTTCCTCTTAAAAAGAGAAAATTAAACATTTCAAGCAAAAGTAATACTTGGATCACACAAGGAATTAGAACATCGTGTAAAAACAAACGTACGCTTTACTTTATTTCTAAACATCATAACGTATCACCCGGTTTCCATATATACTTCCGAGAATATAAAAGAATTTTAAGAAAAGTAATAGTTCAGGCAAAAATAATGAAAAATAGTCAGGACCTTTTGAGCGCTAATAACAAAACTAAAGCAATGTGGGATATCGTAAAAAATACAACCACATCATCTCGATACCTTGTAGAGAATGTTATTTTAAAGGATAATGAAAGAGAAACGAGTAATCCGGAAAAAGTTGCCAATCTCTTCAACAAACACTTTTCCAGAATTGCGTCTGATCTCACGAAGGGACTAAAATCACAAAATTCAACATTTTACACTTCCCAAAAAATTTCAGATACGATGTTTATTCCCGAAACTTCTCCCAACGAAATCATCAGAATAGTTAGTAAACTAAAAAATAAATATTCATCTGGTTTAGATGAATTTCCGGATTGTTTATTAAAAACTTGTGCACCTGCCTTTATACATCCGTTAACTCACATTTTCAATGCTTCTTTATGTACAGGAATATTTCCAGATATTTTCAAAACAGCAAAAGTTAAGCCACTTTTTAGAAAAGGGAACAAAAATGATATTCAAAATTACCGGCCAATTTCTCTTTTGTCAGTTTTCTCAAAAATATTAGAAAGGCTTTTCTACTTACGAATGGAAACATTTCTCAGGAAAAACAGAGCGTTTTCAGACTCTCAACACGGTTTTAGAAAATCAAAATCTACGGAAACTGCCATTTTTTCTTTTCTCAAAGATGTTGCTTCATCAATAGACCAAAATGAAGTACCCATTGGAATATTCTTAGATCTCTCGAAAGCTTTTGACGTTATTGACCATAAGATCTTGCTCTCAAAATTACCTTCGTATGGAATTCGTGGTATTGCCCTAGATTGGATAACTTCTTACCTTAAACATCGGACTCAAAGAGTAGAAATACCATACTGGCAGGAAAGGACATTACATACTTATATTTCCAATTCTTTGCCAATTGAGCATGGGTTCCCGCATGGTTCGATCTTAGGACCTATTCTCTTTCTGTTATATGTAAACGATATGCCCTCGTCTATTAAAAATGGAAGAACGGTTCTGTTTGCTGATGACACGAATGTTCTTTGCAAAAAAGAAGCAGTAAATAGTACAATTTCAGAAGTTTCAAATTGGTTTAATAATAACAAATTAATTGTTAACGAAAGAAAAACTGTTTCAATGCATGTTTGCATCTCAAATCGGAAATCGCATGTTCCATTGAAAATGAACAATATGCAATTAGCTGATGTTGAGGCAACAAAATTTTTAGGTCTTTCAATTCAATCAAACCTCAAATGGAATGTACATATAACAGAATTAAACACTAAATTAAGTTCATTATGCTATGCATTCAGAATTCTTTCAAATTCTGTCAGCCTTCATGCAGCTCGTTGCGTTTATTTTGCAAATGTGCATTCCCGCCTGAGATATGGCATAATATTCTGGGGAAGCTCATCCTGTAGTATTCAGACCTTCAGATTGCAAAAGAAAATTATTCGAATAATGAAAAAATGCCTTCCACGTGATTCCTGCAAGCCTCTTTTCATTGAGCTGGGAATCCTACCATTGCCTTGTCTATTTATTTACGAATCTGTAATATTTGTCAAAAATGACCTACTTAACGGAGGGAACATATTTTCATGCAATATTGATATTTATAATTACAACACACGCCGTAGAAATCACGTGCATCAAGTGTCAGTATCAACAGCTCAGTACAAGAAATCAACATACAATACATGTACGTTACTTTACAACGCATTGCCAGATGACATAAAACAATTAAAGTCGGTACACAAATTTAAGTTAAAAGTAAAATCTTTTCTGCTGCAAAACTGTTTCTATACAATTAGAGACCATACTGATCGTGAAAAAGAAAAATAATGTTTAATGTAACAAAACAAAGATATATAATGAATTAGTTTATGTTTGCATTGTATACATTTAAAAAAATATTTAATACGCCTGTAGCAAGTAATGTACTTCAGCTTCCGGGTCAATGACCCCCGTCTCGATCAGGTTTTTGTCCAGTTTCCCTGATCCATTGAGCAAATACTGAGATGGCCCCTTGTTTTGCTTCTGGACGTAAATATAGCTTCACTATGCGCACGTTTTGTTGAGCACTCCTTTTGCTTGTAGTTCATTTGCAGTTGAAATTGATTTTCTATAACTCGGAAAAAAACATTTTTCAAATATCTTTATTTTTCTAAAATAATTATTTTCTAAATTAATTTTTTCGTTTTTTTTATTCTGGCCCTCAAGAAAATGTGCGCAGATAAATTTCTTTCCCCACACGTCATATACAGTTTTTACTGTTTTTTTGACAAATAAATAAATAGATTTCACTAGGTTGGTTTGCCTGGCGACCTGTGCATAGTTGAAAATTCAAGGCATAACTAGTGATACTGTCATATGCAAACGATAACCTGAAGCTATAGTTACCCAGTTTTGAAGGCATATTATTTTGCTGAAAAGGGCATTTACATGAAAGTTTACAAGTTGTTCATCAACTGTGATGTTGCTGTGTGTAATGTATGCATCTTGAAGTGTATTTGCCCTCATTTCAAATATTTCTAATAGGAGACAACTTATCTGGAACTCCGTTACGGTGCCTATGTTCTGCATCACATCGAATGCACCTAGTAATTTGTGTGAAACTATTTATAACCATTACTTCAGCAAATATGGGCCTACGTTCTTCCTAGTTCCATAAGTGCATTATTGCTTGATTGTCGCCTTTGTATGCACTAGCTACGTATGCACTATGCACTACGTATGCTTTGTACGCACTAGCTAATCCCAACGCATACAAAGCAATTCAACTAAGACTATAATTCAACTAAGACAATTCAACTATATCCATTTTAAATCATACACAAAAGTTGCCTCTCCACTTCAAAACTATATCAATTATATTTTGTTTCATAAATAAGTGGAAGATTGACTGTACCCACATTTTTCTTTGCATACTTTGTGGGATCTGGTCTTTTTCATATAATGTTACGTCTTGGTTCTCTTCTACACGATTCTCTTTCCATTTCCTTATAATAATAATAATAATAATAATAATAATAATAATAATAATAATAATAAAATTGTCTTTATTAGTGGCGAGGCTCAGGCCATTTGGCCTGCTCTTCCGCCTAACCACATTAAATATATACATTATTTCATAAACTACGAAGAAAATCTAGGGGGGAGGATACTTTTACTTTTACTTCTGGGAGAGAAAACTAGGGACCATCCCGGCATACGCCTTAAGCGATTGAGTAAACCCAGAAAACTTCAATCAGGATGGCGGCTGAAGGCCGAGGACATTGACAAAAATAGTAAATCTAAATATACTTAATACATTAATTAGAAAAAATAATTAATTTCAATGTACATTGATTCGAAGAAAAGTAATCTAGGATAATACAAAAATGGCAAAATTAAGTAACAAAACTTATACAATAAGAATAAATATTGTGTAATGTTAAGTAGTGACACAGTAGCTACAACAATATGGTAACATAATCAAATTGATAATTATAAGAACAAAGATTAAAATATTTTCAATTTCTATATCAGTTACAATCAAATAAATGTTATTTTATAAGATGTCCAGCGAAAAGTAAATTTAAAATTTACACATATCACAGACAAAAGAAATTTAATTTTAAGACAAAAAGATAGTAGCAGATAAGCATTACACACTTTCTGATGATTAAAAATAAAAATAACCGTCGATTTCTTGGGAATGAGAGTTCAGTTAAGTTCAAAAACCGTTAAGTACAAATTAAATTATAGATCGTGTTTTTGAAGGAGACCTTTAAAGGCTTAGTGATTTCCCGCAAATCAATATAAATTTTTGTTTAGATGCTAAACAATTTCTTATCTTGTGTGCACATATTCAATATGGTTAGTTATTAATATTGTTTTGATTCTTTGTCATTTACTTTATCATGTTTTCCAGGAAAAGCGGACTTGAGCACTCTTTACCAAGAAATCGACAAAATATAAAGGAGACAGTAAAAGTGAAATTAATTACTAATACATCTAGTTAAAAATAGTTTTCATCAATAATTTGAAATAATATTACACTACAATCAGTACTTAATAAGTTTGAGTTTTGTAAATTGTATGGCAAAAATATTAGAGGCTAATCTTACATGCCTTGGAAAATAATAGAGCTTTAATTGCTTCTTAAAAGAATTGACAGAAGGACTATGTTTAATGTTCTTTGGGAGGCAGTTCCAAGCTCTCGTTACGCCTACGGTAAATGACTTGTTATAATAATTACAATTATGTTTTGGTATTTGTAATAATAATGATTTATCGAGTCTAGCGGATATAAGAGGCCTGAACCGACTTGTTATATGCGGTATATGTTTTGTTTTTAGTAATTTGAATAGAAGAGATAGACAATGAAGCATCCGCCTGTCGCTTAGCCGCAATATTTGATTACATTCAAACATGTTCGATATGTGATCGTATTTTTTTAGACTGTAAATAAAACGAATACATGCATTTTGAGCTCTTTGTAACCGTGTGGCGAGTGCTAAGTTTAAATCGTTATACACAACGTCGCAATAATCGAAGTGCGGAAAGACGAGGGATTCAATTTCAATTTTTTTAATATTGACTGGTAAAAACTTTCCAACAATCCTAAGAGAACCAATTCGTGAATAGACTAACTTTGTAACTTTATTTACATGAGAAACCCAGCTGAGGTTATTGTTAAGAATTACTCCTAAGTTTTTGACTTCAGAACAATATGGTACAATGATTTTATCAAGAATAACATTTTCTATACTAAGGTTATCAACTCGTGATTGAACTTTGATTGTCTGTATTTACTAAATTGCAATTAAAGTCCCCCCATGATGATGACGTTATCGTAATGACTAATAACAGCGGAAAGGAGTTCTTCCAGCACTTTTAATGTTCCGGTTTTTGGGTGGCCAATACACTACTATAGCTAGGCAACGTTTTAGACCTATCCTAATTTCTACAAATAAAAATTCCTTATATCATACTTATTCCTTATTTTTTATCTATAGATGACAAACAAAACATTAGCGAACCTCACCAATGGTATTACTGAAGAACCAGCTTCTTCAAGTAAAATGCGGCATATCTCGTCAGATAATTGCTCCATATCAGGAATGGTAATACAAAAACAATATTACTCGAATAGCATAACCAAAAACAAGGCAGTAATTTCAATTGATATCAACCTTTGGATGTTACAAAAGGTTGCCAACATTTACTATAGCAACAGAAAAAAATAGCCATCACTTTTACAAGAATTAGATGTTGGGGTCATATAAGACCCCACTGGTACTCAGTGTGGCAAGTACGAATATTAATGAAAGTAACAACAATGTAAAACGTTTGAATATCCAATAGGTGGGTAGACAATGAATCAGGAAAAGTCAATTTTTTTCAGATTTTTTAGTTTTGGAAACTGTAAAAATTATTAGAGAAACATGTCGTGGGGTCACCAGAGACCCCATGGTATTAGGAGGGTTAAAAAAAAGCATTATAGACATGTATCTGCATATTTTTGTTCAGTGATCGCTAACAATGGTAAAAATGTCCACGTTTGAGGAAAGCGAAAAGTCTTTGGTACAGTGGGCAACGCCGTAATGTTCTTGAGATTGGTATGTCGGCTCAAGGCTCATTTTGCTTCGAAGTTTCGTTGTTTTTAATGACCGAATACTGTTTGTTGCCTGGTCCACACGTGGTAAATATCACTGTCTGAGCGAATTGGCGGAAGATTTGTTTCCAAAGCGGAATTTGATAACGAAGAACGAAATAATTCCCCCAATATCACGAGAACAGTGATTTAATACAAAGTTTTCAAAAAAAATTTCATTGCTTGTTACTTTCTAATTTTTATTTCTTGAATTACCTGTGCTAATGCAGGGATAAACCTTAGATTATTCTATTACTTAACAACAAGATGAGTAGTTTGGTTCTCCGCAAGATTGTATAAAGCTTTGTATTGCTTTCTCTGCAATATTGTAATTTGACAGAAATCCTTATCATTGACTTCTACTGCTCCTTATTATCCTTCTTATCCCAATAAAAAATGTGTTTTTCTGTTATTCCTCTATTTTATTTTTGCTAAGGTAATAAAACTGCATGACCAAATTTTATGTTTCAATAGTTTTGATTGAAATTTTAAAACTGATTTTGCAATTGCAAAAGCCATATTATTTACAGCAGTAGGATTATGTAATTCATAGAAGCTTTTTGCTGGTTGCAATGTTTTCAGCATAATTTTGTATCATGTTATGATATTGATTTAGATGAAGATTATTGTGTAAAGTACAAATAAAACTAAAGTTGATAAAATGAAATTACTGCATCATATAATTCTAAGAGCTGTATTATTTACACAATGAATAATAAAATTATAACATTGTTGGAGATAAAATCGTCAAAGGAGGTTTCCAAGTGGCGTGGTCTTTTGTACTCATGTCTTGATGTTGTACTCAAAATGAAAAGAGATTTAAATGTTTTGGAAAAAAAGCATGAGACTGTTCAGGAAATGGAAACAATTAGATAAAATAAAGTACTGTACAGAAAAGGGGTTTCTATTAAAAACCTAATACTACCAAAGACTGAATTTATCATTCCTCTTACAATTTCAATTACATTTGCCCATGGGATTTAGATACTGTAGGCCTTCATGTGCCAACTATATTGGGCACTCCTTCAGAAAAATCTTTGATTAATGAAAAAGCTTTAACTATGACAGATAATTGATAATGGCTTAAGTTTTTAAGGGACGCGTTAAATACATAAACAATCAATTAACAAAGAAATTTAATTTACTAGACAAACTAAGAAAAATTATTTCAAAGAAAGGAAAGGAGTTATTTAAATTAATTTTGGTACCTCATATTGAGTCCTGTTCTACAGAACAGGATTTGGCAAATAAAAAGAAAATAGCAAGTTTACAACGAAACCATAATTGAGGAATGAAAGCAATATTGAATAAAGGGTAGAGTGAAAATATTAATTAAATGTTAACAGTTGGGCTATTTGTTGGTGGAAAGGGAGACTAAAAGAGATGTTAACATTTACATACAGATTAGAAAATAAATTGCTCCCGGAATATTTGATAAGAAAAAACTCAGATATACATAATGATTTAATGAGACAAGCAAATAAATTCTACCAAGAAAATGTAAGTAACAATATGTTATTAAAATCAGTATTTAATTATGGAATTGTTTTATAAAACAAAATACCAGAGGAAATAAAACAAATGGGCTCAGTTAGTGCATTTAGAGAGAAAGTGGGTGTAGTTACATACCAATTGTAAGGGAAAAATTATTGTACTATTCAATAGTGCTGATAAACTATTATTGTGCGTTTAAATTTTATTTGTATTATATATGTCATTAGTCTCGGGCTATTTATCAATCAATAAATAAATTCTTGTACAAATACAGATGCAAATTAACAAATTGCTTACAAAGTAGAAATTGCTTTTGAAATTTCTCATTTACAAATACAAGTTTAGTTTCTTATTGTTCCATTCAATTTATTTTTAAAAATCAAGCATTGTAGTTCAGTAAACTATTTGATTAATGATTATTATTCAGATAAAAACATTTTATGAAGAGTTTAATATTTATTTTAAAAAATCCGGCGACAAGGATTTTTATTTTACTAGTAGCAAAATTTTGCTTTGCATTTACTGCAACCACCTTCAATGGTTGATATTAGCACCAGCAAAAAAAGTATTTTATCATTGTAACACATTTAATGCCACTAAAAAGTCTATTTCTAATTACTCTTGTGAATTTAATGCCCATCCATTAGCTCTTCTGATTGATCTACATTAAAGATTGCTGCTTTGAGTTCTGTGTATGGTATCTTGCAACTGTGGTGTAGAAGGCAATGACAATCCATTGTGTGTCTTGCATAATAAAAAATGGAATATGAACCTTTTGGATCTTTTAATTGCGTCCAGAAGATTCCGAAGAATGTAAGAACTCTACAAGAGGACTTGTCACTCGAATTGAAAGAAGCGCGCGGCGCGCACGGTGTTGCCGAGTTGCGCATCACAGTCCCCGACAATAGAAGCGCGCGAACGTCTCGCCGTGGACTGATTTAGGTTTATATTTTTGAAAAATTCTCCCTTTTGAGACGGTAGATGTCTTTCAAATTGCGCATATTGATTCTT
>JAHLJT010002814.1:0-15912 GCA_031308135.1 Acheta domesticus | reverse complement strand
TAAATAATAATATTGTTTTTATTGTTTTCCCCAATTCGCTGAGTTTTGTGGATACAGTAATTTGCTCCTCCCCATTCTCTCTCTCTCTCTCTCTCACACACACACACACACACACACCACTCTCACTCTCTTCTCTTTCTTTCCTTCCATCTCATTCACTCTCTATGAATTCCTCTTCAAGATCAAATCAAACAATTATTATGTAAAGTTTCATTAAAATACCCTTAAAACGATCAATCTTATTCTTGTGATTGATCTAATTGTATAAGGATTTTTTGAATGAAATAAATGTAAAATAACATTTCTAATCTGTGTTTTAGTGCCAAACCAACATTCTGAGCATTGTTTCAAACTATTGCGAAGAAGTAAAATAGAGCAATGAAAAAAAATGGTCTTGTGTTCATATCCTGTTTTTGTTTTTAAGCATATTTTGTAAACATTTTTTTCAATCAGCTATGCTTGCCCAGATGTTTGATTACATAATTTATTTCTGCTCTATTGCATTTATATCCATTACGCAGTTGAGAAAGGAATAAATGGCGCATACGTTTCGCAAAGAGCATCTAGGATGTCTCCTCAGCAGCGATCTAGCTTCCCCGTGTTCGGTCTCGCGATCGAGGCAAACTAAAGTGTGTAGCTTTCCTTTAAAATTGTCTGTTTCTGTAGCTGTGTGTCCAAAGAAAGCTCAGATACTCATTCGACTCGTGGATTCCGTAGGGACAACATCGTTCTCGCTGCGTGTCCGCACCGAAGTCTGTGATACGAGTTTTGAAGTGTAAAGTGTCAAGGTATCTATTTATACGGAAAATCTACTGTACTAACTACAAGAATACAGTCAAGCCGCCTGCGTGTGCAGCTGGCTGGACTTATTATGCCAAATGGTGACTACAACAGCAACATAACCAAAGAATCTACCAACATGATGAACAACCAAGAAGGTAAGAAGTCATATGCTAGTGTAGCTACAAGAGATGTATTCCCAACAAGGATCAAGCTATAGTAATAGAATCAAAAGAAGGACTTACTATAAAAGACTATTTAAATAAGCTAGCCACAATTGTTGACTCTACGAATATAAGGTTTATATCAAGGATTTATAACAACAGAGTATGTGTTTTCTTAAGCAGTAAGGAAATTGCTGACTATATAACTGATAATCATAGTAATATTAATATCCAAAACCATATCTTAACAGTCAGGCCCCTAATAAGTAAACAAAAGAGAATTATCATCTCAAATGTCTGTCCTATCATACCTCACGATGTAATTGAAAGAGAGCTAATCAAGAGAAACATACAAAATCACTCTAACATTTCTTTCATCAAAGCAGGAGTTACAGAACCTGGTTTCTCACACATTATGAGTTTTAGGAGGCAGATTTTTATTGATCCAGAGGACATTAACAAGGTACCAGATTCAATGACCATATTTTATGACAATACAACATATAGAATTTACTTTACAAGTGACACCATGGCATGCTTCAATTGTAAACAAGCTGGTCATCTTGCCAACCAGTGCCCTACCAAGATCTCCACTTTAAATGCTCACTATGTTAACCAAGAATTAAAAGAAAGTCATGAACAGGAGTCAGTGATAACACAAGAACTGTCACAAAACACACTGAACCAAAAAGAAGAACATAGTATGGTTAATAACAAGAACTTACCAATTATCAATAAAGGAACTTTAACATCTGAATCTCCCTCTCAAGCTGATGATGATAACTGCACACCCAAAACTACTAATAATGACACTTCAAAACAATGTCAAGAACAGGAGGCAATGATAACACAAGAAGTGCCACAACACAACTTGAACCAGATAGATGAGCAGAGTATGGTTAATAGCAGTAACTTACCAATTGTGAATAAAAGATCTTTAACAAGTGAATCTTCCTCTCAACCTGATACTGATAATTGCACATCCAAAACTACTAATAATGACATCCCAAAACAACCAATCAAGAAAAAGAAAAAAACTAAAAATGATAAAAGTGAAAACACAGTAACACAAGAAGACATTCAAATAAAATCTATTGATGAACTAATTAAGCCTATCCAGAAGATCATTGATGAAAAACCTGAACAATTTCCACTCAATTACATACAATTTAAAAATTTCCTTGAAAACTCCTTTGGAGCTAAAAACCCTATTATCATAGCTAAAGACTATCCCTGTGACACTCAGTCTATTATCCAGATGATGACTAATACATATCCTCTCCTAACAGAAAGATCCATTAAAAACAGGTTCACCAGAATTATAAACAAACTAAAAATCAGTAACCCACTAATGAAGACTCAGGAAGTGATACTTCTACTTCTGTTTAAATTTAATAAATAGAAATATATTTGATGAATATTCTACAGTGGAATACTAATGGTTTTCACCCTCGATATGAAAGAATACAGATTGTGTGTGAGAAATACAAACCTGAAATAGTATGTGTGCAGGAAACCAACTTCAAAGGAAATAAATCTGGTAAATTAAAAGGATTCAAGTGCTACAACAGAAATAGATCAACTTCTTCTATTGCAAGTGGAGGTGTTGCTATTTTTGTTAAAAATTATATAAAAGCAAACCACTTTTATATCAGATCCGATATTGAGGCAATAGCAATACAAATACAAGTTCCCTTTTCCATATGTATATGCAACATATATATACCCAACAGCTATCAATTTGAAAAGAATGAAGTGAAGGATATCATAAAACAATTACCTAAGCCCTTTATTCTATTAGGTGATGTTAATTGCCATAGTACCCTCTGGGGATCGTATAAAACCGACTCAAGAGGCATCAATATGGAAGATATTATTGAAGAATCTGATTTGGTAGTACTAAATAACGGGCAACCTACACACTTCAATATTAATAATGGACAGCTTAGTGCAATTGACCTCACACTCAGCTCCAGCAGCCTGGCCTCTAAATGCAATTGGTATGCACTGGATGAGCCTCACGACAGTGACCACTTTCCCATTTTCACGATTATCAGCGATTCTTCATGTATCTCGAATCCGCTGCAAGAGAATATTAAGTGGAACTACTCCAAAGCCAACTGGCTTAACTATCAGGAACAAATCAGAATGAAAACATCTCAAATGGATATGTTTCAAGAACACGACATTGACGTAATAATCAAATCGTTTACTGATGTCATAACAACAGCAGCTAATGACTCACTAGAAATTATCAAACCCACAAAAAGAAGAAACGTGGTACCATGGTGGAACGAAAAATGTAAAAATGCTCTTAAACAATCCAAACATGCGTTCAACCGGTACAAGAAACACCCAACAAATGAAATAAAATCGAATATAAAAACTAAGAGCTCTTACAAGAAGAATAATGTAAAGAAAGCAAAGCCAACTCCTGGATAAGTTATGTATCCTCTATCAATGTGAATAATAACATTAAGGATTCTTGGAAAAAATTAGTTCCATACAAGGTAACAAAAGATTTAATCAAATACATTTACTGCTGTCCGAAAATGCCCAAGTTATTAATGAACCCGCTGATATCGCAAATGAGCTCGCCAACAAATTTGCCAGCAACTCTAGCTCTCAAAATTACTCTCAAGCCTTCCAAACTTACAAAAGTGAGCAAGAAAGTGAACAGCTGATGGTGAACACAGAAGCGTGTCACATGCAAGAGCACCTTAACTTACCTATTTCAATGAAAGAACTTGTCACAACACTAGACGCCTCCAAAAATTCTTCTCCCGGACCAGACAACATTCCAAATATCCTGCTTAAAAATCTACCACAGGAAGGGAAAGATATACTACTAAAAATATACAACTATATATGGATAGAAAAGACATTCCCAAAAGTGTGGAAAGCGGCTATTGTGATCCCCATTCCTAAGCCTGGAAAAGACCCAACACTAAGTGGTAATTACAGGCCCATATCATTGACTTGCAATATGTGCAAGATTTTGGAAAAAATTGTTAATCGTCGGCTCAGATGGTATCTCGATTACAAGAATATAATATCTAGCAATCAGTTTGGATTTCGACCAGGACACTCAACGACCCTCCCACCTGGTAAGCATAGATACCTATATTCAAGAAGCTTTTGCCAACAAACAACATGTGTTAGCAGTCAACTTAGACATCGAAAAGGCATACGATATGGTATGGATGCATCGAGTCCTACAGAAGCTGAGCGAAATTGGAGTTCGAGACAACATGTTTCAGTTTATCAAACATTTCACGGAAGATCGAGTCATGCAAGTGAGAGCAATGGAACATTATCTATGAAGAAAAGAATAGAGAACGGTGTACCTCAAGGATCCATCCTAAGTGTTACACTTTTCCTACTAGCAATAAATGACGCGGACGAAAAAAATCAAACCACCCACTATCATTAGGAAATACGCCGATGATATTACAATGCTTTGTAAAGGAAGAAATATTAACTCAAGCCAAGAAGTTATGCAAATCGCATTAAATAGTATTTACGAATGGTCACTCAAATCAGGGTTTAAATTTGCACCTCAGAAAACGGAGTGTATTATATTTTCAAAGAAGAAAATTAACAACTTACCTACGCTAAAAATTGGTAATCAGATCCTGAGCTTTGTCACCAGTACCAAAATATTAGGAATGCACTTCGATACTAAACTGACCTGGAAGTTGCACATATTGAACACCATTAACGAATGTAAAAGGAGAATCAACATACTTAAATGCCTGGCACACAACAACTGGGGAGCAGATAGACAATTGCTATTATTAACATACAAAGCACTTGTGAGATCCAAAATAGACTACGGATCAATAATATACAGATCTGCTTGTAAAAGTGACCTCAAAAAACTGGATACAGTCCATAATCAAGGTCTCCGAATATGCACCGGATGTTTCCATACCAGTCCCATCGGAAGCATACTGATTGAAGCAAATGAACCCACATTATCTCATCGCAGAGAGGAACTAATAATCAAATATGCTTTAAAAGCAGCCACGTCCATCAATCCAATCATAGTACAGGACATATATCCTAAACAACAAGAGTACATAGAGCATTCGCGTTTTATACCTTTGTATGAAAACACTAGAAGAATACTTAGAGAACTTAATTTCGATCACAGAAAAGTAGAAAAGAAGAGAAATTACAAAATACCTCCTTGGATAATCTCGGATATCTCAGTAGACTTATCATCTGGCGCTCATCAAGGAAATGGAACATCTGAGATAAACTCTGCACCGACCAACAATTACGACATGTTTTATCCTGTTTATGCCAAAGCAATTAAAACTAGACATGGAACAGAAGCAACAGTGGTAACGAAAGATGTATCTGTGAAACACCAACTTAACTACTATGCCAGCCATCTCACTGCCGAATTATGCGCCATCTTGACCGCCATGAAACTTATTAAAAATAGTAACCACTCAAAGTTCATTTTATACTCAAATTCCCGCACTGCAATAAAAAGCATCAACAACAACGAAACTTCTAGTGAAATGATTATTACAATTCAAGAACTGTATCATGGCATTACCACATTAGGTAAAGAAGTAATATTGGTATGGAATATGAATCAAGATACGGAAATGCAGACGGAAACTGACCGAGTAGTTAGTGGAAGTACAACTGATATCCCAAACACTGTACTGGCAATTTCGAATACACTCCAAGATCTAGTGAAACATATTAGAAAAATATTAGAAGAAAAATGGTTCTCCATATGGACTTCGCTTAAAAGAAGCGACCTTCATAAAAACATAACCAATTTTCAAAGTCTGAAACATAACAAAAAGCTCAACAGAAAGGAACAAGTGGCCATAACGAGAACACGAACAGGTCACTGTAAGCTAAGCCATCTATATCTGATTGACGGATCCAATCCTCCATCATGTGACCTGTGCAATACAGCTTGGTCCCTGTCTCACATAGTCAATTATTGCCCCACTTTCCAACATATCAGGCAGAGATATCTTCACAACACAAGTTTGGAATGTATACTTGAATCTGAGAAGTATCAAGAAAGAATTTTACAATTCTATAAGGAGAGTGGAATTTTCAGCCAAATTTGAACTTTGTTTTGATCATGGCTTTTTTGTTTTTGTTTTTTTGTTTGCATGTCTCACTAAGTATTATTGTTACTACTCTTTCGTTTTTTGCAATCCTGTAAACAATTATTGTGAATTACTGTATATTGTACTGAATTTGTAAACCTCATTTAATCATGTATGAATTACTGTTATAATGTATTTTTTCTGAGTCGCTAATGACCCAGTTGTCGATGCGACGTTAAATAAACAAACAAACAAAAACAAAAGCTCAGATAGGCGAATATTGCTGGTTACTGTGAAGGGAATACTCATATTTGCCCCTAATGGTGTACCTCAGCTTATCCTCAAGATGGGGCACAGCATTAGCTGGCCGGCAAAGTCGAACTATCGACCCCAAATGCCAAATACATCCAATACGTTCATATTGACCTTAACCTGTGTTAGCGGAAGAACTTCCACCAACAATATTAAGTTGATAGCTGTATTGCAAGGTCCTGCTGCATGTCAGGCAGCCTCTCATACATATCAGGACCGCTTTGGAGAGGAAAAAAACTTTTTTTCGAGATTTGCAGTGCCCGAGATTTGAATTCGGGGTTCGTTTCGATACGCGTGGTTACACGTATCAGTTACTGAATTTTAGTTGACGAAGACATCCACGGAGTTACACACTCAATAACTGCATTGTTATTCAACTTCCAAGAATTCACAAGGTTGGTTTTTGATTAGTTTGGACCCGAATAAAATTCGTTTTCCCTTCGTTGATATTGCGATAAATATCATTACGAAGTTCTCCGCACTTCCTTTCATTGCTTATCTCTCGCGAGTAATTCAAAAGTTAAGTTTAACATTAATGAAAGTTAATTTTTTATTTCATTTTTACTATTACAGCAAATATGACCTTCTGGCGGCTCATGGTAGCATGCTAGCTTTCCATGAGGGGATAGCGGATTCGCCTCCCCTCCGAGGCAAAAATGAAGCTGTAGCTTTCTAATACAAATCGTCTCGGTTTCTGTACCTAGGCGACGAAAGAAAAATCTCATGCATTCTATATGTGCGAAGTTCGTAATGGGAACATGTGCTGCGCGCCGCCTGTCTCCCTTCCCTTAGCAATGGATAGGAAAGAAATGCAGGGCCCAGGCCTGGGAACATTGCTAGCTGCCAAAGGCGGATTAATCCGACTCTAAATTACCAATACATACATAAAAAGTTAATATTTCATTGCAAATCTGTAAACAATAGATGTACCTTCGCGAACTGTATTCTCAAAATTTGTTATATTATTGCAGTCCCTATTATTCATGGAGGAATGGTAATCGCATATCGCTTTTAGGCACTGCTACCTTCATCCCGTGCTTCTTTCATCTGCTTACAGCCTCTTTCTTTTGTAAAGCATTTCATTTTTCTTCAAATTTCTTTAATTTCCGTTTATTTTGCCCTTTAGTGTTTTCTGTAAAATATTTCAGCGCAAAATATGACCCGCCCAAATCGCCTTCCGAATGTTCTTCGTCGAGTCAACCGTTTCTCTTCTTTTCCAATACGCCTCAGCAATACTTCATTTATTATGCCAGTCCATTGTATTTTTAACGTTTCATTTGATTTATTTTCGTAAAAAAACAGTAAAAACTATTTCATGCATG
Source organism: Acheta domesticus (assembly GCA_031308135.1). Lineage (NCBI taxonomy): Eukaryota > Metazoa > Arthropoda > Insecta > Orthoptera > Gryllidae > Acheta > Acheta domesticus. The sequence goes on along the minus strand of JAHLJT010002814.1, from coordinate 8,247 downwards.
GGGGAAAAGTATAATCAGCGCAAGTTTTCTTGAGCTAGAAACCCTATCCTACTCTTTTACTATACGTAGTTGATTCATATGACCAATTAAGCATGTTTGGAAAAAATTGAAAACCATAAATTGTTCGCTCTCGAGTAATATAAATCTTATTTGCATCCGTAAATCAATTACGGATTTTTTCACAATATTGCTACCAACTCGCAACCCACATCCCTGGCTCCTCTCCTAGCACAATTAGCAAAAAGACAGCTCAACAAAACATTAACAGATAGTGCAGCTGTATTTATGTCCAAAAGCAAAAAAGGGGACATCTCAACATTCATTCATCGCATCAGGGAAACTGGGCGAAAAAACCTGATGGAGATAGAGGTCATTGGCTTGGAAGCTGAAGTAGTGCACTCCTTGTTACAAGTGTGTTTAGCAGTTTAAAATGTTAACTCATGCATTTTGAAGCTTTGTTCCAATAAATGCAAGAGTGCATGCACTTGTGGCTGCGCAGCCGGCAGCAGAGCGCGGCGCCGTCGCTGGGCCCCTCGCAGAGCCCCGCGCCGGCCACGCCCCCGCCCCCGCCCCCGCCCACCGCACTGCCCGCCGTGCGCCAGCCGCAGCCGCAGCCGGAGCAGCCCAAGTACAACCCAGGGTGAGCACAGCCCCGCTGCAGCCGTTGTGTGTGGAATGAAATGAGATGAATGATGAGTCAAGGAAGTAAAATAGAGTTCCAGGAAGAAAGAAGCAAATGAATGAACATGACTTAATACACTCGACTCCGATTACAGGCAACTCGAATATAGTGAACCCTCGGTTAGAGCGAACTTAAGTCACTGGTCCCGTTTCACTTACATTACAAATAAGCATAAGACTATTCGGTTATACCGCACCTGCACCTCGGCTATAGTGAACGTAGGGCATGCAACGTCCCGGACATTAATTCCCTCGTGGAAAAGAATATATCGCCTCCGTGCCACAAATTCCAACGGTAGGCAGTTTTCAAAAACGTCGACCAGAGGACCTAATCGGCGACGCGCGATTGTTTCCTTCAGTTTGAAGCTTGCTTTAGATTCCGCTGGGAAAAGCGCGTTGCATCCTGTGTAGGCGACAGTTGAGTAGCGTCACTCGCACGTTTGGGGATGCTCAACAATAACACACAAAATGTCACTATCAACTACTTCATCTAACAGGCGGACGCAACACAAGGCAGACACACTGAAACTACTTCCATGATCTCGATTGCTTACGATAGTGTAGGCGCTTCGCTTCCCACAAAATCCTCACAGCAGACAGGACTACCGATGTCTTGAAAGCAAATTATACAATGGCTCAGCTTTAATTCTTATACGCGAATGGCAATGAGACCACTTGTTAATTTATACATTTCAGACTAAAATAATATGGAATCTATTTAAGGGATAATTCAATTTCTTGGGTATTAATTAAGAAATAGTAGGCAAGCACTATTTCTACAGTTTGTGCCCATGACCAAGCGGGGACTCCCGAGTGTGTGAGAGAGAGAGAGAGAGAGAGAATTTACTGACCGCCTGAAGTGTGCTGCGCTCTCGTGCACAAACGAGTTTCTTTCCGCAGTGCGTGCTAGCGTAAAGCAGTCTGGCTTCTCAGGGCCAGGGGTGAAGAGGGGAACCTCGCCATCTGCTCATGTGTCATTGCTCGTCGCAATTCGCGGCACACGCTAGGAGCATTTTAGCTTCCAAGCAATCACAGGCCAGCTTCAACAACCCGCCAAATTCAATCATAGGAAATCAATTTAAAATTAATACAAAACGTGTTTCGCTGAACGGACCACTTGTAAGATTGTCAATACAGTATTTATAGTTCTTTATTAATATTATATACGGGGATGCTCAGCATCTCAGCGTCCCGTGACGCTTCGCCTCTGGTAGGCGAGTGGAAGCGCGCGAATGCTACAGCCCCACAGCCTCGCGCCGCGCGAAAAAGCGATCAGTTTCATTAGCCTCTTGGGCTACCCTGCTGCCGAAAGGACTTCGTCGTATATTAGGCGAGTAAAAGGGCCTTCGGAGAGAGGGACGGTCTTCCAACAGTGGAAGAGGCACTGAAGGGTGTCAAGACTGCATGACGATACTTAAAAAGACAGTGAACCAAGCAGAATCAAGTATGGAGATAGCACGAACTCTGGAGAAGGATCTAGAGAAATTACAAACGAAAAATGTACGAAGCAATTGAAAATAATTGATATTTTAAGGACAAATAAAAATATTGATATTTTTATTTCGTGCTGTTAATGTATTTGGCAGTATTTGTATTAATAAAATCAAGCATGGAGAATCAAGCATGGGTCCCCAGAAGTGCACTGTAAACGGAGTCGACTGTATTCACATGTAGTTCATGAGTTTTGGACCATAAATGAAGACAATATTGTTTCTCAACCAAAACCTATTAATTACATAATGGATTCTACTTCAAATGGTAGTGAAATACAACATAATTACTTAGTATTAAGAATGTTTTTGTTTATGATATGTCTGCCAAACTGCTCCATAAATAACTGTTAAATAAGATTTGAGCTAAAATTAACATAGTTTTAGTTATTAAGAAAATCCCCCCTCTAGCTAAGCCTTAAGGCAGAAGCGCAATGTAGCCGAATCATGGAAATAAAACTATAGAGGTGCTGTGGAGGGGAAATTGAAAGAAGAAAAATCACGCAGCCAATGCGCCGCTGGCGAAGCTTTGCGAAGCGACACTTCCTTTCTCGCGGTAAACGAAGTCAACAAGTTGAGTAGGCAGCGTAACGAAATGGGCAATGCTTATTTTCTCGTTAAAACACATAATGGGTGGGAGAACATGCCAAAAAATTGTAGGCAGTCACGAAAAAAAGCAAAAAGGACCAGTAGATGTTAAAGAAAGACGGTTCAAGAAAGTCGCAACATGATACCTCCCAGACTCCGACAAATTGAATGATACATTTTTATCACCTAGTTCCGGCGTCGGCCACCAGCGCCGCGGAGAGCCACCGAAACTAATTTTCTTTCTTATTTTTAACTCTCACTGCTGCTTACGCAGAACAGAGAAAGTTACGTAATGATGTGCGAAAAACGTCGAATTTTTGGCAGAAAAACTCTTATTATAGGGCCCTGGTAACGAAAAAGATGATACAACCGGTTGCTACATTCAGAAAAAAGTCCTCTAACGCATGGTGTAGCCAGAATCCATGTTTTGTCGGTCCTCGATATTGAAAAATCGAATGACGGCAAAACGTCTGTCCGGCCGGCCGTGGACAACGCTAGCGGCTAAACCGTTCAGTTGATATTCTCCTAAATTGATATTACCTATTCGATCTGGCTGATGTCTTATGTCGTGGCCCCTTGAATTTGAAACCTATATTTTAATTTTGAGGGTACTTTACATGAAGCCCTTGGGACATTTTCAAAATTCTCAAAAAATGGCTCCGTCGGTTTTGATTAAATTTTGATGTTGGATAGTGTGAAGGACGTTTAAGAGAATGGTGCAGGTCTCATGTTCGTTGCAATCTCGTATTTTTTGAAAATTGCAAAAATTCGAAATTTTTTCGTCTTCCTACAACAACAATTATGAAGATGAAGGTGGAGATTTTTTCCCCTAAAGAAATCTGTTTCATAAGATAGATTTAGAAATAAGGTCATGTATAATTTTTTGGAAATTTGAGTACTTTTCTCGTAATTTGGCGTGAAAATACGGGCGAGAAAGTACACACTGTTTTAGCACCACTAGTGTACTTTCTTGCATTGCTAAGTCTCTTACCGCGTACGTATTATAAAGAAGGCATTGTAATCGTGCGGCAGAAATAGACATAAAACTCTTATTATCGGGCCCTGGTAACGAAAAGTGGAGAAAGCTTGTTCCTGCAATGAAAGTAGAAAGTCTTTTGAGTTTTTGGTATCGAAAAGTCTGTCTTCAAAACTTCTGTCCCTCTGTGGTCAACACTAGTGCCTAAACTGTTCAGACAATTTTCTTCAAGATTGAAATATACTACGTGCGAAACGTAGTTTTCCCCCATATGTCACAAATAGTTTTAATCCTTTTTTTGAAAATAAATCGATTAAAATCAAGTCAGGAAGATACTTTAACACAGCCAAAATAAACCTTCCTCGAAAAAACAGCTTTTTTTTATTTTTCGCATTTGTTTATTTTTTAGATGATCAATTTTTTGTCTGATTGGTATATGAGATATAAGGAATATTGTCGATGACATGCTTTCCAATAAGTGTTTTAATATCCTACATGAATTTGCAAAAACCATGCTTCAGAAAACACAAACGAAGCACAAATTGGCAGCGAGGTCAATGGAATCCTATTTTCGTTTTACTTTTAGATGTGTTTAAATTCTTGTTTGTTTCTTTCTCTATATCTCGAACTGAACCGACGATTTTTCTTCCCATAGCGGCAGAGGGGAACCCATCAAATCAAGAACACCACCGCAGGCTAAGCCACTGATCCGCAGCCTGTTGCAAGGATCCCTGACGCCCCCAAATTTGTTCCGAAGGTAAGTACATCAAGTGTGGCGTTTTATCCAAAACCAACACTACATGTTTTAGTGTCTTCTTAAATATTTTGAATATTTCAAATATCTTGAAGTATTTCGAGATTTTCAAAATAATATTCACTCCTTACAAAGCACTGAGATGTCTAAAGAAAAATACAGCTAGTATTAAAAGAAATGAACAATTTTAATAGTATATTGAATTGTTATAAATATTGTTTATGTCACATTCTACCTAAATTATATCACCACTCGTGAACAGTTTTAAATTTTTTAATAGAAACAAAAGCAAAGGTGAAAAGAAACCCTTGCAGTTGTCCGGCAAAATTAAATTTTTAAGGCAACATCCCACCCTAACGAGATCTCGCTTCTTTCGCCCAGACTGTTTGGTTATCATTAACTTCGACCGTCATGTGACCGAGAAAGCGAATCACATCCAGGCGCTACAAGGTTCGCCCACGAGGTGCTCTTTCGTGAAAGATTCCCTAGTCCCGCGCAAGTAGGATTCAGAGGACGTTTGAGTCGAAAATGCAAGTGCGGAATAAGGCCAAACGGTCGACTGCCCCACAAGTACCACCGTATGTGTATACATAGTCCAACATGGATAAGTTAGAAACTATTAGTGAGATCCGGACATTTTCTACAGAAAAAAAACCTTTATTAGTGAGATATAAAACATTTTTAACTTAGACTGCTTTTCAATACAATATTGTTCTCGCTGGTTTGCTAATAAACGACTTGGGTTTCTTCGAAAGATAGCATTTTCCGGATTTTTTTGCATGTTTCTACGCGTTTCTCAATTCTTTTTAACGTGTAATAACCGAAAATTCTGTAGACTAAGTAGGCAGAACACACGGGAAGAACATTGGCATTCGTAAGCCCGTCGCAAATGTTGAATCGAAGTTATTTCGTTGTTGGTGAGTGAAAATTTAAAGGAAATGTGAGAATAAGGTAAAGGTAAGACACAAGAAGAACTTTGAAAAAACATTTATTTGCAAAAATCCACTCTTTATTATATTTGTACTCTAAATCGAGTATTTCAATGCGCTATATATGAAACATTGCGTTAAATACTATGTAAATAATATCAAAAGCAATGTTTAAAAACAAATGTTTGTTGTAAAACTATTACATTTCTGTTTGACACTGATGATTGTAAAAATTGTAACTAAACAAATGTGATTGGAATGTGCATATATGAATTTGTCTACAGGTGAGACGAACGCTTTTTAAGCTTGCGTCAGCGAGGAACCGAATATGTGAAACAGCTCCTTAAGCGATAATCAAATATTGTCCCCTGCAATCCCACGTTCGATGTATTTATACGGCAAAATACTGTGCGAAGTGCTTTGAATAGAGAGTTTTGCACCCTCGAACGTGAAGCACTATCGATCTTCTGCGCATGCGCAGATGCACTGCGGGGGTGCAGAAGTGATGCAAAACTTGCACTGCGCATGAGCAGAAGATCGACAGTACTTGACGTTCGAGGGTGCAAAAACTCCCTAATGAGGGAAGGGTTTACTGACTGTGTCCGACGGCAGTTCCAGAGCGGGGGACGGCGCGGGAACTTCGGCCGGCCGGACCGCCTCAACCTGGCGGAGGTGGAGGACGAGTTGGTGGACGAGGAGGACCCCGAGGACAACGAGGACGCGGAGGAGGAGGAGGAGGACGAGGCCATCAACGACGCGCTGCACCCGCGGCCGCGGCCGCTGCGCGCCGACGCGGCGTCGGTGGCGGGCCCCCCGCCGCGCCCCGCCCCCGCCCCCGCCATCGGGCCCCTCGGGGCCCAGCGCGCCGCTCGCGCTGCCGCCCTCCGCCCCCGCGCTGGGCTCGCTGCTGCGCCTCACCGCCGCCTCCACGGCGCCGCGCCGCCTCGCCGCCCGCGCGCCCGCCCCCGCCCCGCCCCCGCCCCCGCAGCAGCACAGGTGAGACACGCTTTACACGAACGTCGATACGTCGATGCATCGCCCAGTGAGCCACGCCTACGCATGCCAAATTTTACACAAAACGTCGATACTTCGATGATTCATCATGATGCATCAAACAAAAATAATTTTCTGTTTAGCAAAATTATACTTTGTTATAGAATTGGAATACTGATTTGTGATTAGTATCAGTGTTCAGTTACAACGTAGCAAACGAATGACATTATCAGCCCTACAAAAAAATTATGTTTATTGGTGTCTAATTAAATGTGTATAAATCGTTGTAGTTTCATGTTTCACGCTGTCATATATCGACAATAAACATTTCCCACATTATACAAAAGGCGCGCTATGGTTCGAATTGCGCATTCTAATTGGTGGCCCCCACTCCTAGAATGAGCCCCATTCCCACCCTTCATCGATTTTCGCGTTGCACTGGAGTTGCTCGGCGCGTCTCCTGAGGTTCTTGAAAGTGCAAATGCTGAGCAGACCTGCACTGCGCTAATGGCATTGCCCACGCCCTTGACAAAGCTGGCAATGCTGCGCGGCGCAGCGCCTATTCTTCCGGGCACAATTTTTTTCTACATTGAGGAACAGAAACCCGATGCAGTGCAAAAGAGTGCCTTCGGCATGCAGGTAAATAGGTTCAAGTTTGCCATCCTATTGTTTTTGATAGACATCAATGTACAGTTGAATGCATTTGTAAACCCAATAAACAGTAATTTGCAGAACCAAGATTCTCGTATATATCTCGATTTTCAATAATCGAACAGGCTTCCTCTTTTGAGCTGCTGAGTTTCTAATCTTCATTTTAATGCAGTGGTTACAAAATGTTGATTGTTTTTTAAGAAACTGGACATAACATCTCCATTGCGTATTGGGTAGAATACTTACGTGCGCGATAGAGTATCGCCTGTGATTACATAGTTGTAATTGTTTGAGTTTTATAAATATTCAAGGATGAACGATGGAAGCAAAAGAACGGTGAGCCAATTTCAAATGTAATTTTTATAAGTCTTGCTTTATAGCAAACAATTAAGTTCATTAATTGATTTGTAATCAAAAGGATCTTCATTTTACTAATAAGGCGCCGGTTCATATTCAGCGATGACCCCCAATCAACCCCTTTACCATCATTGACCCTCTTCAAAATTTCATCGGCCCCCACGGGGCCTATACCCACCATGTACGAACCACTGGACTAGATTATGCCACTAAGTTTTCGATTCATTATTTCGTGTTTCAACGCGAAACTGGCGCGTCAACTGCTAAGGCCATTAGTCCCGTAAGTGTACTGCATGTTTTGCTCAGGAGATAGCGTTGATATTATAGTGAGATGGTGCTCCGACCTACATGTCGACTTGCGGGGTTTTCCCCAACCAGGTATCTCGCACCAGAGGGGCACCATCTCAGCCGGGAGAAATTGTAAGCTCCTGAGATGTGTGATAGTGTAATGTATGGATGTGTGTGTAAAAGGTCAGATAGGAAGAGAAAGGAATAATCGCGCCCCGTCCCTGCCCGTTAGTAAGGCTCCGGTATTCATGTGGTGTTGATCGAAAAAAAACACGAAAACAACACGCACTTTCTCGCATTACTTGTATCGGCTTCGCAATACTACTACATGAACCTGCAAAAGTATTTCCACCCAGAAACGTTTTTTCGAGGAGAATTTAAAGAAAAATTTGGAATATTTTTTCAGAAATATTTTTTTAAAGACTGCCTATATTTTGCACAAAATTTCGCAAAAACAACTCATTTCAAAAACCTTTGCCATAATCTTATTTGAAGAAGTCTCTCAGCAGATTCATAAGGAAAAATCTATCTTTAATATTG
>JAHLJT010002813.1:0-65560 GCA_031308135.1 Acheta domesticus | reverse complement strand
AAAGCCTGTATTGACTACTTAAAGAAAACTCTATCCTCTCAGATTTTCCAAACATTTTAACTGTTTCTCACATGATATGTGTGTATACGAGTACTTGTGTGTCTTTATAGCCTTGTAAATGTTATTTAAATCTGAATAACCATTGAAATCCATACGTTTTTTTTCATTTGAGAATAGAAGACAAGACCAGCAAAATAATTTGTTAAGAGTTTTACATCCGCAAATCCATGATTCTTGCTCATAAATTTGTTATTAAAATGTCTCTGAATTTTTTAATGTTTGTAATAATACTGAGATTTGGTTTGGAGGGCCTGCTTTAATTATATTTTCCTTCAGAGAATGATAGAGTTTGAAAACTTCTAGTTTTCAATTTGTCCACGGCACAACAATACGATTCCATAATACGTATATAGTCACTTACTTGGATTACGTTGTGCTCGCGATTTCACGTCACAGATGTGTTGGCACGGGTACATACCCTTCTGGCATTAAAACTGCACAGTCCTAACCTAAATTAGTTTCAATATATAATTCCTAAATGCATTAAAATAAGCTAATAAACACAATAAAAATCACTAAGCTCACAAATTAAACTTGTTCTCTTGCAACACCGAAAGAAAGCAACGAAATATCGAACTCTATGGCCATTTCAAAAGCATCCTGGATGTATCGAGTCACAGTACATCTGATTCACAACGCTGGCGATAAGCGCGACGGTAGAGCACGGTGATCACGTGGTTCGAGATTCGATCTTAACAAGGATGAACGATTCATTGTGAAATGCTGCCAACCCATCGAGTTAGAGATATCTCTAGCTCACGATGAAAAAACATATCTTACACCGTGACCGCGATATTTGAAATATGAATGAAACTATGTAATGTAAAAAGAAAATAACATGCGGAGAATTTAAATTAATTTTAAAATAAAAATAGATGATATTGTCCAGGGGTATGTAACACATCATCCACATCCATGGAGCTACGCCCTGATAGTAGTGAACTTCTCAGTATCAAAGTTGGTCGTTAATTAAAAACATTCATCTGCTGTAATTCATGACCATCTGTAGTGGAATCCATCAAGTAGTTCATGGATATTGGTCCAATAAATGAGAATTTTATGTCAGTTAGCCGACGTTCATGTTATTTTTCCAACTTCAGGGCTGATTTTACTAATTACACAATGAATAAACACTAATTGCATACATATAATTAGTGTTTTAACTTCTAACCATGTTAAGTATTCAGCCTGAAGATGGAGAAATAAAAACTCAGAAAATGTCAGCTAACTGACATAAAAATTTTCATTAATTGGACCAATGCAAATGAACTCTCTATAAAAAATATTTCATGTAAATGAGAATTTGAATTCATCTACTACTATCTTAAAATAGAAAAAATAATCTTAACATTGGGGTATATTAGCATGTTTTATGTTGATGCCTGTCTTTAAGATATACCTTGTATGAAAAGGAAAAACTATTTGATTACATTTTTCAAGTGAAAGAATTTTGGTGATATTTTTTATTCATTAAGTTTCAGAGGATAAAGGTCAGAAAATGAATAAATAACAATAAATATTCTTGAGATGATAAATCTGGTCATACAGGTCAGAAACTTAACTAATTCATTTTACTATTTGACGTAGTTTGTATGTCAACAAAAATGAAAAATAATTTTTTCTGAGCGTAGGAAAATTCAACTTCACATGGGCTTGCTTTGAGCAATTTAACTTTTTATAGTTCATATATCAGTAATAAGTAGTCCTAATAGCAAAAGTTAAAATGAATTGAAGCTCCAGTTTTAATTAGAAGTTAAGTTGATTGGAAGATTTCTTCTTTAATAATTGTTGTACAAGAATCATATTAACATTCTCTAATCAAATTAAAACACACTTATTATATTTTTTATATTTATTTTCTAACTATTCACTCGTACATTTTTCAATTATACATGGCAAGATGGCAGCATATAATCTGCAGGTAAATAATATTACCTATAATTTAAAAGATTAACTATATTTGAGTAAATAGCATTCTATTTAAAAAGATGTGAATGAAAAGGGAAAAATAATTATTTAAAGTAAGGAGGATGGAAAACGTCTTAGGGAAAACACTAATCTATTCAAGGACATTGAAAATACTTTGGTCGTAAAGCAAAATTTTTAGATACAGGTGAAGGAGGTTATAAAATTTTTTGTGAGATGAAGAATAAAGGATTTAAAAGAATCGATTTTAAGTTCTCTAGTATTTGTTTTTTTGGGATTCTTATGTAATTATTCGGATTTACAGCAATTTTTAAAAAATTTCACAAGTATTGTTGCTCAAATAAAAATAAAAAAGGTGAGAAATACATTTCTGCAAGTGTTATATTCATAAATTGCTGAACTATTTATTATTTCACCGAATCCACATCTTTCTCTCAACATATTCGTCAGATTTCATTTTTAAACTGTGCTCTTTTGTAGTCCTTTATCCATTCATAAACTACACACGCGCTTTTGGACATTAATTTAAATTCTATAAAATGGACACCAGCATTATTACAATCGTAATTCGATTGAGTCAATCTGAATCCACTAACTACAACTGCATAACACACTTCGGGAGAAAATGCGAAAATTCTGTGCAAACTCAACGCCAAGTTCCCGCTAAGCCCTTACAAAGACACCAAGGAAGAGAGCAAATACGCCAAAGATGGTATATGAGATGCAACGTGGCAAGCATTGATTCCGTATTTAACAAGGAATAGTTAAGCTACGGTTTAGTGACATATTGGTAAAAATTAATCCATCCTTATTTCGAACTTATGCTGGGAAATAACTATACAGGAATAAGCGTGATATAACGAAGTTACACCAAGCTTTTATTAGTAAGGCTGTAGAGTTTGTGCAATAACTCAGATTATAATAAACGCTTGTGATAATTGGAATAATATTTTGATCAAAAAGCTCATTTAAAATGATTTTCAGCATCCTAAAGAAATTAAAACATATGTGAAACAAGGAAATAAGCATTGATACATCTCCGTGATAATACTGTAGTTAAAACGTTATAAGAAAAAAGTTTGAAAACACAAAACAAAACTAGTGGTGCGAAACAGCACGTACTTTCTCACATTCATTAATGGTTATACTATTTATACAACAATTTCTCTCTGAATTATCACATCTAAGTCATCTTTTTTGTAAAAACTCTTTACAAATTGCAGACATTTGGTGCAAAAACTAAGTATTTTCAAGCAAATATCAACACAAATTTGACAATCGGAACTGTCTTTCATACAGCTAAATCACGCCCCAACTATGAGACGGAATTCACAGAAAATTCAGCTGCCGAGTCGCGGCGCGGAATGGCATTGTTGCTTTCCAGACTGTATTCCCTGAAGGGTAGACATTTTTTTACATTCTCGCTACCGCTTACGTAGAAGAGAGAAAGTTATGTAATGCTGCGCAAAAAGGCGAATTTTCGTCAGAAAAGCTCTTATTAGAGGCCCTGGGTAACAAAAAAACTGACGGACGGACGGACAGACGTTTTGCCGTCAATCGATTTTTCCGGAATCAGGAACCACAAAACATTGATTTTGGCGTAAACACCAGTTAGAAGATTTTTTTTACTTAAATATAGCAACTGGATGTATCCATTTTCCCATATGGGCCCGACAATAAGTCGCTTTTTGCCACACCATTACGTAACTTTCTCTCCGCTGAGAAAGTAATGAGTAGTGCCAAAAATTTCATTCTAGGTTGCACCGTAAAAAACATCAAGGTGCCCAAACAATAAATTATGCCCTCCTTAGATACCTTCGATATATCATAGAATTAAAATTGGAGATCCTTTTCATTAAAACTTACTGCTCTATAAACACAAAAATATAATTATATGAATATTAATAATTTCAAACTCAATAACAATTGAGAAAGATTCGCATTAAAGGAACTTTCCACATTCCTATGCCTTCTCCTAGTTAATTATGTACTCATATGCAAAACATAAGGTAAAATAATACTTTCTCTCTACTGGTCAATCATTTTGAGTTTTCTAAAACTTTTTTCGTGGTAAGGTACATCTGTCACTGACCATTTACAGTGTTTTTGTATTAAGACCCTGAAAAGAAGATCTAAAACAAAGTTTTCGTGAAGGACACAACTTTCTGCAATACTTCTTTTCCGGTGAACTTCAGAAAACATTAACTCCTTCAAAAGATTCTTTTTAATGTTCCTTCTGTGCCAGATTTTAGGAAAAGAACACTTAAATATGTTTATAGCATTTCTGACAATTTCCAAAAGTTCACCAGTTGGTGATTTTAACCTACATAAATCCTGTGAAGAAATTGAAGGAAACATCTTTTGAAAAATCAATTCGGTCAGTAATAGAAATTGTTTTGTTTACAAACTAAATTTCACAAATTTTACACTGGAACTTATCAGTGCATTTCTTTGCTAACCATCCGGCAAAGTAAATCACGCTCAACTCTTCCATTGAAAAAAGTCGAGATTTGATGGGAATTAGAGGGGAAACAAATTGTGGAATTGGGATTAGAAATATTATTAGCTTCACCAACACCTTGAAGATGGGGAGTCACACGAATTTAAATCCTCCGCTTCACGTTGTAGGTGTTCAAGTCCGGTCGTACATTCTCCTGATGTGCTGACATCTAAATCAAGAGGTTCATCCTCATCTGGTTCACAATTGGTTGTTTGTGGAGTCTGTAGAAGCGACCTTATTGTCGAGTGTCGCATCACTACTCGGACGTTCCTCACAGTGGGATTTGCGTTGAATCCACCTTTCTGTCTGACGGCAGAAAAGAAATTTTCCAAAGCGTCTTGGTTTAGACGCGAAGTTAAAATGTAGTTTTTTGTTGATGAAACAATATTCATCACGGCAATAATAGTTTGCACAAACCCCTCAAAACAGGGTGGGTAGGCTGACACTCTACTAGTCTCCTCGAGTTCACAAGTTTGCAGTTTTCTTTTCTTCGATGTCTCTTTTCTGAGTTCAAAAAATGTTTTCATACCATTTTTAAGAATTTTTATCACTTAAGTATTTTTCATTGAAGCAGGAGATCGGTAAGGATTCTCCGATGAGAGGAAATTACTGTTAAGAGAGTCGAAGAGCCAATTTATTTGCTCAATAAATGCAGCTGTGCTAAAGGCCGTTTCCGACTTCAGTTCTCCAGTGTCAACTGCGGTTCTGATTGCAGCCGCAGTAGAAAAAACTGAAGACCTGTGCTGCTAATTTCACAGACATTTTTTTGGAAATTGTTGGGCCAAATGTGTGCAGCCGTCAGTTTACACAAAGATCTCTTGCTATTACTCTTACTATCGATTTTAAAGACTTCTTCAGTGTCTGAAAATGATATTCGGTCGTCATTGAGAACGAAATCTCTTTTCTCAAGTTATTTCTCAGTGACTTTAGCAAATGTGGAGCGTCAAATAGCGCAATTTGTTTTGTTATCCACATAGATAAAGAGAGACAGGGGAGTAACACCTAAGATTTCATAAGCTTTTCTGTTGCCTGAAGCCAGGTCACAAAGTATCAGCTATAGGTTGAATATTTATTTTCAAAAGATGCCGAACAACATCTTGTTCTTACTGACGATGTCTTCTGCGGAAACACTAGTCGCTGTGATGTAATACGCGAAAGGAAACTTCCAATTTTTCGTATAATCCACGAAGCAATATAACAAGGGCTTTTTTCCCATTAAACAATACCTTTTTTCTTTTACCAAGGTCAGCAAAACCTTCTATCAAATCCAACTTATTGGAGTATTCCAGTCCTCGGCGAATGGCCATTTCGTCGAAACTGATGACACAAACTTTTTGAGATTCATTCATATCTTCGGCCTTGTTTTCAAAATGTTAATTACATCTTTATTTATTCCAGTCTCAAAGTCTAATTTGAAGAAATCCAGCGTTTAACCGTTGATACTCCAGGCAGAACTAAATGTTTGCGAAGAAATCTATACGCTGCTGGAGATTTTAAAAAAAGAGAGATTGAAAAATATTTTTCTTTCATTTTCCATGCAGTTCGTGGTCGAAGGAGAAGTTGCATTTCAACTACAGATTTTCCATAGCCACTTTTAAATTTACATTTTGTCAACAAAGTTGAAATATTATTCTTAAGAAATTTTTTGAAACATTTCTTCGCAGTGATCTTTTTAGTTTTCAAATACAAGCCCTCTTTCTGTTCAACTGCTTTTCTGAATAGCAATTCTCGCTTTCAGTTTTTCTTTCTTGGGATGATTTCTTTTACATTCCGACCTATTGAAATATTATCAATCCATTCATTGCCTTCTTGAGGGAGAGGTGTCAATGGGGATGCCACTTCATTGCATCATTTTTAGATGGTGTTAAATAATGCACCGATCATTCAGTGATATCTCACTTCTCTCTTCATTGTATTGCAGCCTCCTTTTAGTGCAATATGTTTTCGGCAGAGGACTTCCTTCTCCTTCAAGAGCGGTACAGATATTGAGTTTGTCCCTTTTAGTCGATAGAAATAAATTGGATGGGGTGTGGTTTCTGGAGCCCTGTTTTGTTCCCGATTGAATGGAGAGGATATGGGGGAACCGGGGAGATTACGGGTCTTAATATGCATCGTCCCGAAATGAACCTGATTGCGCAGATTTCGTAGATTGAGTAGGTTGGTTCAGTAAGGTGTCAGATACTAATGTGAGACAAGGGGGAGAGAATGGCAAAGGAGCAGCGTCTCTCATTAGGCGACCACTGTGCAGCACATCAGCATTCTGAAAATGGTACTGCATATTCTTTTCTCTTCAGGTTTCCAGGAGAGACGTCGAACAGATTTGAATTACCTAAAAAAGGAATCCACATTACTGATATTTCTAGTAAATAAAACATAAGTACTTCTTAAATTTTTACTTTCCCGAATACGTACGTATACACGGAGTGATATACGTAGTATAGGGAAAGTTATGTAATGCTGCGCGAAAAAATGGCCAATTTTTGGCGGAAAAAAATTAATTGCCGGGCCGTGAAAACGAGTAAGTGGATAAAACCAGTTGCTAAATTAAGAAAAAAAATCCTCTATCTCGTGGTCAAACTCCATGATTTGTTGCTTCTTTATACTTAAAAATCGAAATTGAGGTCCGTTCCTGTCCGTCTGCTCCGTCTGTCGTCTGTCTGTGAACACTGCTAGCGCCTAAACCGTTCGGTCGATTTTCTTCAAAATTGAATTCCCCAGTCGATCTGATTCTAGTCGAAGCTTTGTGATTTTGAAAAAGATTCTTTAAAAATTTTGGGGTACTTTATATGAAGCCCCCGGGGATTTTCAACATTTTCTCAAAAACGGCTCCAAATTTTTTCTTTAAATTTCTTGTATGAATAGAGGAAAATACACTTTTAACATGGCATAGTCTGATTTCACGTACAGCTCTGAATTTTCGAAAATGTGAAAGTTTGAATTTTTTCGACGTCTTTCTCCAACTACAAAATTGAAGATAGAGATTTTTTCTTCAAATAAAACTTGTTCTGCATATTGAGTTCTTTAATAAAGGTCATGTAAATGTTTTTCACAATTTTGGTAGTTTTCGTGCAATATTGCGTGCAATATGTGCAATTTTAAAAAATTACAAAAACAAAATTTTCTCAAAAACAGCTCCAATTTTTTCTTTAAACTTTTAGTAGGGATAGTGGTAAATGTACTCTATCAATGACATAAAAGCCATTTTGGTCTATCGGTTGGTTTTTTCAAAAATTACAAAAATGTAAATTTTTTGACTTGTCTCTCACGTCGTTAATATTTACATTATCGGCGATTTTTTTTTACATTATTATATTTACGAGTATATATGCTTTAAATAATGTCAAGTAAAATTTCTCGAAACACTACCGTTTTCTGTGAAAAGTAGCTCAAATTTCGGCATTTTCAGAAATGCTCAAACGTCATTTTCTCGTATATGGCTGCAATTTTTTTCTTGAAACTTTTTAACGGATAGTGCTAATTACACTCATTAGTATAGCGTGAAGTTTATTTTGAGTTTTTTTTTTGTTTTTTTTTCAAAAATTATATATAAATGTAAATTTTTTGAAACATCTCTCACATCTTTAATATGCACATTATCCGCAATTTGTAAAGATGATTATATTTGTGAGTGTAAGTGCTTCAAATAACTTCAAATAAAGTATTCTCAAAACTCAAAAATTTTTTTTCTGTGAAAATGAGCTTGAAATTTCGCATTTTTAGTAGTGCTAAAACGCCATTTTCTCTTAAACGGCACATAATTTTTAAAAGAAAATTGCCATTTACGGCTAGGTTTTTGTGTTCTTTAATATTCTAAAATTAATGTTTCTGTTCTACCAATAGGAAACCGAAAAAATTAAGAAAATGACAAAAAAAAATGTACTTTTGGCGATGATAGAGTATGTTGCAATCCGAATAGCTAGCGAAGACCCAGGAAAATAGAAAACTAATACGGGAAAGTCTGTGCCATTCTGTTGCACCACTAATTTTTAATTATACACAACTCTTTAAAATAGGTATTTATCCTTATCTAGAATGGTGAAGACTCATTACAGTAACGAACGACCAGTTCACTGTAACCATATTCATTGCAAATATATTCCGTATAATGGCTACAGGTAAACGGGAAAATGTTAAGACGTTTTTTCTTACGAAGAATCGCTACTTGCGATGGAGCGATGAAAACAATTTCGCTGTTGCATAGACCCCAATTGAATGAGATGCACTTCAGCATATTTGCTTCAGAATTATTCGTCGAACGGGAAAATACAACAGAATTAATAGGGAATTTTTGCACGGTTTACCGTACAACAATCGACTGCAATCCTATCTTCGGCGCACCCAAAACTCTGACGGCGCATATACAGAAGATTGATAATGTTGTCGATTGCTGTAACGCCTCGCTGTGCAAAAACTCCCTAATAAATGCTTGGTCAGCGATCTGCACTGGAACTCACACACATTCTGAACAGACACTAGAACACTGGACTGGAGCAGCAGTTTTTGTAGATCCAATCAGCGAAGCATGGACAAGAAGTTATGTGTCGGGAATTCCTTAAATGCAAAAATAAGTTTAAATGGGAGAAAATCAATCATTGTTACTTAAAATACAAATAGAGTAAGCTTATTTTAATTCATTTATGCTAGATGCTAACTTGTTAAACATTAAAAAGTTAATCTGAAACACTAAAGTATATGTTTAAATTATGTTTAAAATTCCGACACGCGCGCATTGGCAGATCTATTAAAGTGTCCTAGCCACCATATCTGAATGAGATAAGCGTAGTACGAGAATTTTTTAACTACTATTTAATAACTAATTAACTACCGCATAACCGATTTTTATCTTCTCGCCTTACCTCGAAAGAAGAGAAAATATTGTAATCGTGCGCCGGAAAACGGCGATTTTTCGGTAGAAAAATTCTTATTACGGGACCCTGGTAGGAAAAGTGGATAGTGTTCCATTTTGTAGAGAATTACTTTCATTACGTCGTGTTGTATTAATAGATGCATTGTAGATCTTTGATACCGAAAAATCGATCGATGGCAAAACGTCCGTCCATGTGTTCCTCTTTCCGTCACTCAGTCAGTGTGTCCGTCAGTGATCAATTCTAGTGCCTAAACCGTTCACATAATTTTCTTCAACATTCGTATTCCCCGATCGATTGAAAGCAACTGGAGATCCTACGGGTTTGAAAATGATATATTGATTTTTCTGGGGAGTTCTTTATATGAAGCCTCAATTACATTTTCAAAGTTTCCTAAAAAATGGCTCCATTTTTACTTTCCTATATACGTACGTATATACGGAGAAATATACATAGTATAGGGAAAGTCGATATGGTTCTAGTCCAAGCTTTGAGATTTTCAAAAATTTTCTTCAAAATTTGAGGACACTTTACATGAAGCCCTCGGGACATTTTCAAAATTTTTCTCAAAAAACGCCTCCAAAACATACATGGAATAAAGAAATAATCCAAATTTTAAAAGGAAATAAATTGCAAGAGGAAGAATGAAAATATACAGAGTGTCCGGGGAGGAAACGTCGAAACTTCGAAAATAAGCTCTTAAAACAATTCTAAGCATATTTTGTCTAATAAATTACTTGGATATTCTGAATGGTTGAGCCGCAATAAGGAAATACAAATTATTGCCTTGAAATCATTTTTTCAAACCACATTTTTAGTACTCATTGCGGCCCAACCATTGGGAATATCCACGTAGTTTATTAGATAGAATATGCTTAGAATTGTCATAAGAGCTTATTTTCGAAGTTTCGACGTTTCCTCCCAGGACACCCGGTATAGATAAGTGGAAAAGAACACAAAAGTCGACAAAAGATGTCGAGTTTATAAATTGTTTAACATAATGAGTAGTTGATGAAACAACGCTGAATGCAGGAAAATGTATTTTATACACAATAACCTGTGAATAAATAATTAAACTGAACCGTCGAAACCTGTCATTTGAACCAGCCCGTGCGTCCTGTGCCCAGGAAGTTGCCTAAGACGCTCTCTCGTTACTTCGGCACATTGTGTCACATATCACACTTCTGAGAAAAAATAATTTATTACAATGATAAACCTCTTTTATACAGTTCTTTTATTTGTACTGATTCTACTTGTATTTATTTCCTCTTGTTGATAATTATTATTCGAATAATGGAATTATTTTGAAATATTGCAGCATTTTTCATTAATATGCATTTATACATTTTAATTAACTGTGAGAATTCAGCGAAGGTGAAAATACTGGGGGCAGGCCCTAGATGTAACAATGTTTGGAGTCGGCGCCGTGGCCGAGATCGCTAAGAAAGTAGTGCCGTAGTGATCTCGGACCGAGGAGTCGCGAGTTCGAGTCCCACCACGAGCATGGCTGTATGTGTTAGTCCCTTCACCCCCTATCATCAGCATATCGTTTCATCCTCATACTATAACGTGAAATCCAATAATGATCTCTAATGACCCAGTCGTTGATGCGACCTGAAATAATAAGAAAAGTTTGGAGATCACCACTTCGAAAAATGTGTGCCTTTGGTACGATTCTCTTTAGGGTGACCATATATTTCCATCATTTCCTAATATATTCGTAGAGGGTTGACACCTTTCAGAAATTGTTTTGTTGCTCCGCTGTTCACCCTGGGGAAAAGATATATACGTTTTGAAAAGAAATTGAATTAACAAATCCACGGTATTTTATATAAAATTGGGTTTCCTCATCATCGAAAAAATAAGATTGAATTTTTGTGACAAAATATTGAATTTTACATAAAAAGTACTTTTGGCGGCACATAAAATTTTCCCGACCGCCGACCTCGAATCAATATTGACAGTAATGCTAGACGTAAACCGACCGGGAGACAAAGACGATCCACAATTACAGGTCTTCCATAACAAATCGATTTGAATGAAATTCCGCATGTACAGTTGAAGTAAATGCTTACGTACAAAACAATCATGTCAATTACAACTAGAGATGCTACAAAAGCACAAATTTCTCTCATTATTGAAAATAGTCTATGTGACTATTAATGACTATAATGAAATATATAATTATTTTTAGTATAACAACTAATTTTTAACTTGGAAAAGGCCAAATCAATCAATTTCAATGAAGTGCCTATGGTGATGTTTGTATTAACATAAGAAATTGTCACATTTTATACAAGCATATTTTGGGCGACAATTTTTTTCCTTGTAGCCAGGGACCGAAAAGGTATTGAATACCGGTAAAAATACCGGTAAAATACCGGTATTTTTTCATACCGGTATAAAATACCTTTATTCTTTTATACCGGTAAAAATACCTTTATAGGACGTCTATACCGGTATGGACGTCCAAAAGGTATACCGGTATTTTCAATGGAAATAGTGCCGCGTGCCCCACACCCGCACCACAACGCGCACGCCACACACGCGCCACAAACGCGTGCCACACGCTCTCGCGGCAAACCCATGCACGCGCTAACCACACGCGCGCGCCCACACAACGCGCCGAACACAACGCCGAACAAACGACGCGTCGACCGAACAAACGCGCGCGCCGAACAAATGCGCGCGCCGAACAAACGCGCGCACCGAATAAACGCGCGCGCCGAACAAACGCGCGCGCCGAACAAACGCGCGCGCCGAACAAATGCGCGCGCCGAGCAAACGCGCGCGCCCGAACAAACGCGCGCGCCGAGCAAACGCGCGCGCCGAACAAACGCGCGCGCCGAACAAACGCGCGCGCCGAACAAACGCGCGCGCCGAACAAACGCGCGCGCCGAACAAACGTGCGTGCCGAACAAACGCGCGCGCCTAACAAACGCGCGCGCCGAGCAAACGCGCGCGCCGAACAAACGCGCGAGCCAAACAAACGCTTGCACCTCTCACACGCGCGCTACACACTTATGCGCTATACACTCATGCTCTATGCACTCACGCGCTATATACACACGCTCTTCTTTCTCTTTCTCTCTTTCGTTCTCTTTCGATTTCTCTCTCTCTCTCTCCTCTCTCTCTCTCTCACACCACACACACACACACACACACACACACCACACACACACTACACATTCGGCAAAGCGTTTGTTGGGGCCTACGGTCAAACATCCTTCTCTCATATTTCAATTCTACTCAGTGCGAAAAGAAATTAATACCGTGGAGTATATAGGTCGAGTGCGTTATCCTCTGCCGAAACGGAGACGCCCGTGGGTCGAAACGCTGATCTCCGGAAACTGCCTACGCAACGGCGCAGCCCTCGGCGCCTGATCTTGCCATGCAATAACTGCCGCCTACCTCCGTGAAGATGGCCAGAAAAAATCTCAAAATTCAAAATTTTTTTATGGATACGTTTGTCCACCGTTTGACCACATTTGACCACCCTTTAGAAAATTTTTACCAGCCTCCGTTCACAAATTAGAACAAAAACAAATTTTTCTGGCCAACTTCACGATTTGACGAAATTACAAGATTTTGCCCAAAATATTAAAAAATATCGAAATTTGAAGTGCGCTTTTGTTTGTCCATCGTTTGACCACCTTTAATCACTAACTACATTATTTTACCACGTTTCCTCCAGCAGATATTCGCGAAAAACGTATTCCACTGCACCCAAAAACCGTGAAGATGGCCAGAAAAAGTTTTAAAATGCAAATTTTTTTGGTCGATTCGTTTCTCCATCGTTTGACCACTTTTGACCACCCTTTAGAAAATTTTACCAGGCCGGGTTCAAAAGTTATAGGCAAAAAACGTTTTTTCCCGCCATTTCTCAAAATCGACGAATTAGCAACAATCAAATGAAAAATTCGAAACTTTTAATTTGCATTCGTTTCTTTACCTCCTAATGACCTCGTAATCACCTTCAGACGTGCTTTACCACCAACGGAACAACCCAAAAAAAATTTCCAAAAAAGCGTGAAGATGGCCAAAAAAATAATTCGAAAATGCAATTTTTTGGCTAATTCGTTTGTCCATCGTTTGACCACGTTTGACCACCCTTTAGAAAATTTTTACCAGGCCGCGTTCAAAAGTTACTGCCAAACAACGTTTTTCCCGCCATTTTTTCAATTCGAAAAAACAACAAGAAACACGCAGAATTTTCCGTACTTTCTAACCTCTGCGTTTGTCCATCTTTGCCAAGTGATTGTCCATCACTTAAAATTCGTAAGCTACGTGTATTCCAGAAATACAGGCGAAAAACGTATTTTTCCACAATTTTTTGTAAAATTCCCCAAAAAACAAAAAATACATTCAAATTATATAAAAATACATTCGCATTCGTTTGTCCATCGTTTGACCACGTTTGACCACTCTTTAGAAAATTTTTACCAGCCTCCGTTCACAAATTAGAACAAAAAACAAATTTTTCTGGCCAACTCACCATTTGACGAAATTACACGATTTTGCCCAAAATATTAAAAATATCGAAATTTGAAGTGCGCTTTTGTTTGTCCATCGTTTGACCACCTTTAATCACTAACTACATTATTTTTACCACGTTTCCTCCAGCACATATTCGCGAAAAACGTTATTCCACTGCACCCAGAAACCGTGAAGATGGCCAGGAAAAGTTTTAAAATGCAAATTTTTTTGGTCGATTTCGTTTGTCCATCGTTTGGACCACTTTTGACCACCCTTTAGAAAATTTTACCAGGCCGGGTTCAAAAGTTATAGGCAAAAAACGTTTTTTCCCGCCATTTCTCAAAATCGACGAATTAGCAACAATCAAATGAAAAATTCGAAACTTTTAATTTGCATTCGTTTCTTTACCTCCTTATGACCTCTTAATCACCTTCAGACGTGATTTACCACCAACGGAACAACCCAAAAAAAATTTCCAAAAAAGCGTGAAGATGGCCAAAAAAATAATTCGAAAATGCAATTTTTTGGGCTAATTCGTTTGTCCATCGTTTGACCACGTTTGGACCACCCTCTTGGAAAATTTTTACCAGGCCGCGCTTCAAAAGTTAATGCCAAAAAACATTTTTCCCGCCATTTTTTCAATTCGAAAAAACAACAAGAAACACGCAGAATTTTCCGTACTTTTCAAACCTCTGCGTTTGTCCATCTTTGGAACGTGATTGTCCATCACTTAAAATTCGTAAGCTACGTGTATTTCAAGAAATACAGGCGAAAAACCTATTTTTCCACAATTTTTTGTAAAATTCCCCCAAAAAACAAAAAATACATTCAAATCATATAAAAATACATTCGCATTCGTTTGTCCATCGTTTGACCACGTTTGACCACTCTTTAGAAAATTTTTACCAGGCCGCGTTCAAAAGTTAATGCCAAAAAACTTTTTTCCCGCCACTTTTTCAATTCGAAAAAAAAACAAGAAACACGCAGAATTTTCCGTACATTTCTACTCTCTGCGTTTGTCCATCTTTGGAACGTGATTGTCCATCACTTAAAATTCGTAAACTACATGTATTTCAAGAAATACAGGTGAAAAACGAATTTCCCACCTTTTCTTGTAAAATTCCCTCAAAACAACAAAAAATATATTCAAATATATCAAAAATCATTCGCATTCGTTGTGTCCATCGTTTCATGTCGTTTGCTTAACCTTTAGAAAATTTTTACCAGCCTCCATTCATAAATTTGCGCACAACAAATTTTTCGGGCCAAGTTCTTGTCTTGATGAAATTACAAGATTTCCTTGGAAATATTAAAAATACCACAATTTGACGTGCGCATTCGTTTATCCATCTTTTGATGACGTTTCCCTAGCGTTAGAAATTTTAGAAAAGTCTGCGCGAATTTAGTTTTGTTACAGAAAGAACAGATCGTCTAAGACAGTTTCGTTTCGTTTCTTTACTGAAATGAAACAAATGTGACTTACTTTTCGTGGGGTAAGAAACGTTGTTTCTTTATTTAGTTTCGTTATTAATATTTTTAGAAGGAGAAGTAACGAAAGTCGAGAGAGGGCCATTGAGAGGAGTTGTACACCAGACTACATTTCTGTACTTTATTTTTGTTTCAGAACAGAACTACTTAAACACGAGTTATTATCTCTACGTTTTCCTCTTTTTTTAAAATTTATTTATTGCTTGTTGGGATGTACATAGATCAGTACAACACTCTTTCATATATGTGATGACTTACTACTAACTTAAACTATGCTTAACCTAGTTCTACTATTGCTACTACAATGGGGTAGATTACTCATAAGAGTATCTACAGATCACAATTGTCTGAGAATATTTTTAGGAAGGAATTCGAACGGGTATCTATTGTTTATTCTGGTCTGTGTGTTGTTTGTTGAGGCTAAATTGTATTGTTTGAGTTGATCTATTGAGTTTATGTTAGAGTAGAAATTATTGGATAGGCGTGCTATTTGATGGATGATTGAGTTTATAAATAATTCACTATGGAGTTGATGGTTTGAAATGAACCATGGGGCGTTTGTGAATATTCTGAGGAATCTGTTCTGTAATATTTGTATTTTATTTACATTGGATGGTGCAGCATTTGTCCAGGTGGGGCAAGCGTATAGCATTATGGGTCTTATGAAAATTTCATATAGTGTTATTGCATTTGTTAGTGAAAGTTTGGAAGTTTTATTAAGTATTGGCTTGAGTTGGATTAATTTGATTTTAGCCTGTTGTGTTTTTATATTGATGTGGTTTTTCCAGTTTAGTCTTGTGTCAAGATTTAGACCTAAGTATTTTATAGGTTGGTTTGATGGTGTCCAGTTTATTTGACTATTGTTTAATAGTAATGGGTGGGGAGCAGAGAATGGTCTAAATTTTCATTTATTTGGATTTAGTTCTATTTTCCATTTTATTGCCCTTTCGTCTATTTTATTCAAATGTTGTTGAATTTTTGTGCTACTATATGTCAGGGTGCAACTTGATGTGAATATTGCCGTATCGTCAGCAAATTGTGCAAGTTGAGTGTATCGTGTGGTGGGGATATCTGCTGTGTAAATATTGAATAGTGTTAGGGATAAGGGTGTGCCTTGTGGAAGTCCTGCTTCTATAGGGCGTGGGTTGGAGCTATGATTATCTATGGTTACTCTGTCTGATATAAATTGTGTGATAATATTTAGTAAGTATTTAGGTGTTGCTATTGTTTTGAGTTTGTATATTAATCAGGGGTGCCACACTCTGTCAAATGCTTGAGATACATCTAAGAGTGTTACTATTGAGTGTTTCTTTTCTTGGAAGGCAGTGTGAATGTATTCAGTAATCCTTAGCAATTGATGTGCAGTTGAGATACGCTTTCTAAAACCAAATTGGTGGTTTGGAATAGCTTCTGATTTTGTTAGATGATTATTGAGTATTTTTAACATTATTTTTTTCAAATAATTTAGATAACGTTGGGAGGAGACTTATTGGTCTGTAATTCACTGCGAGGCTATGATTTGTGCTTGGTTTAGGGATCGGGATTATATTTGATATTGTCCAAGTTCTTGGGAAATAACCTAGTCTGAATGATGAATTATAGATGTTGTTTATGTATGCGATTGTGGTTGTGGGCAGGTTTTTTAATATTTGGTTGCTAATTAGGTCATGTCCGAGAGTTTTTCTTTTAGGCAATTTTTTTATGAGGTTTTTGACTTCAGTAGGTGAAATTAATTTTAATCTCTGTGGGACGTCATAGTTGGGTGCTCCATTTGAATCAATTATTGCTTGGTGGTCTGGGTGTACGGGTGTGTTATTAAGCTTGAATGTTTGAGCGAAGTGTTCTGCTAGTGCTTCTGCCTTATCTTGGGGCATATTTTATACCTTGTGTCGTGTTGAGTGGCGGAATGGTTATTTTTTTATTAAGACATTTTGAGAAGTGCCATAGTGATTTGTTTGAGGTATTTAATGTTTCTGTTTTCCTGTCAAAGGATTTTTGGATGTGTATATTTATTGCCCTTTTTGTTATTTCATTGAGAAGATTTAGTTCTTTTTTCTGTTGGGGAATTCTATTCTTGCTCCATAGCCTTCTAGTTTTATTGCGTGTGTTGATTATTTCTGTTTTCTCTTTGGGTAGTTTTGGTTTTGTCTGTTTAGAAGAATATGTGGGTTTGTTTTCTTGTAAGTGTTTATTGTGTTTGTTATTATTTCGTTTATCTGCATGACTGATTTTTCTATTTCCATAGGGGAGTTTAATATTTTGAATTGTGGTGTCTTGGTTTTCACTATTTTCCTAAATGTTTCCCAATTTATGTTTTGGGTGATTAGTTTCTGAGTTGGAGCATGTGGGGGAGGTATAATTTTGGTGGTTATTAACGTTTTCTTCTATCCTCTATCGATAATTTAATTACTCTTAAAATATGTTCTGGCTCTTGTGGTAAATGTTTACTCGCAATACTCACCGTTCTGGATACATGGTTAACATGAAATAAAAACTTTGTTTGGTACGGATTACAGCGGAATTACCTAAAAAAAATGGGAAGGGGGGGGGGCTATGTCCACCGACCGATTTGCTCGCAGGCCCACGCCCCTTCCAACGACACCTCTCAGCAGCGCTTCTGAGAAGCGGCAGTGCCCTTCTCACCCCGCTCACGGCCACACCCCCGCTCGCCCAGAATGGGAGGGACTTCGAGAGTCCTACGCCTCGGTGACCTGCAGTGCCCTCCAAGTAAAAGGACACTCTGCTGACAGACACGCTGATAGCGGACGCCGCGACAAAAATAAAGTACAGAAATGTAGTCTGGTGTACAACTCCTCTCAATGGCCCTCTCTCGAATTTCGTTACTTCTCCTTCTAAAAATATTAATAACGAAACTAAATAAAGAAACAACGTTTCTTACCCACGAAAAGGAAAGTCACATTTGTTTCATTTCAGTAAAGAAACGAAACGAAACTGTTCTTAGACGATCTGTTCTTTCTGTAACAAAACTAAATTCGCGCAGACTTTCGTTTCGTTACTTGTAACGAAACTTAACTCCTGAGAAAATAATTTTGTCACAGCGGCGCATATGTCATCTTTTTTCTGAAACACGTTACAAGTTCTACAACATTACGTGCGAAAACAAATTATTTTCATACAACTACTAAAACATATTCGGCAACTAATAGTGCGTTTCATACAGCTCAATCATGTTCCAATAATGGGACTAAATTTCAAACAGTCAAGTTGGCCCGAAACCTTTGTTTTTGCTCTATTTTCTCAACGGAGGCTGGTAAAAATTTCTAAACGCTAGGGAAACGTCATCAAAAGATGGATAAACGAGATGCGCCACGTCAAATTGTGGTATTTTTAATAATTTCCAAGGAAATCTTGTAATTTCATCAAGACAAGAACTTGGCCCGAAAATTTGTTTGTGCGCAAATTTATGAATGGAGGCTGGTTAAAAATTTTCTAAAGGTTAAGCAAACGACATGAAACGATGGACAAACGAATGCGAATGATTTTTTGATATAATTTGAATATATTTTTTGTGTTTTGAGGAATTTTACAAGAAAAGGTGGGAAAATTCGTTTTTTCACCTGTATTTCTTGAATACATGTAGTTTACGAATTTTAAGTGATGGACAATCACGTTCCAAAGATGGACCAAACGCAGAGAGTAGAAATGTACGGAAAATTCTGCGTGTTTCTTGTTTTTTTTTTCGAATTGAAAAAGTGGCGGGAAAAAAGTTTTTTGGCATTAACTTTTGAACGCGGCCTGGTAAAAATTTTCTAAAGAGTGGTCAACGTGGTCAAACGATGGACAACGAATGCGAATGTATTTTTATATGATTTGAATGTATTTTTGTTTTTTTTTGGGGAATTTTACAAAAAATTGTGGAAAAAATAGGTTTTTTCGCCTGTATTTCTTGAAATACACGTAGCTTACGAATTTTAAGTGATGGACAATCACGTTCCAAAGATGGACAAACGCAGAGGTTTGAAAAGTACGGAAAATTCTGCGTGTTTCTTGTTGTTTTTTCGAATTGAAAAAATGGCGGGAAAAACGTTTTTTTGGCATTAACTTTTGAACGCGCCTGGTAAAAATTTTCCAAAGGGTGGTCAAACGTGGTCAAACGATGGACAAACGAATTACCCAAAAAATGCATTTTCGAATATTTTTTGGCCATCTTCACGCTTTTTTGGAAATTTTTTTTTGGGTTGTTCCGTTGGTGGTAAATCACGTCTGAAGGTGATTAAGAGGTCATAAGGAGGTAAGAAACGAATGCAAATTAAAAGTTTCGAATTTTTCATTTGATTGTTGCTAATTCGTCGATTTTGAGAAATGGCGGGAAAAAACGTTTTTTTGCCTATAACTTTTGAACCCGGCCTGGTAAAAATTTTCTAAAGGGTGGTCAAAAGGGTCAAACGAGGACAAACGAATCGACCAAAAAAATTTGCATTTTAAAACTTTTTCTGGCCATCTTCACGGTTTCTGGTGCAGTGGAATACGTTTTTCGCGAATATGTGCTGGAGGAAACGTGGTAAAAATAATGTAGGTAGTGATTAAAGGTGGTTCAAACGATGGACAAACAAAAGCGCACTTCAAATTTCGATATTTTTAATATTTTGGGCAAAATCGTGTAATTTCGTCAAATGGTGAGTTGGCCAGAAAAATTTGTTTTTGTTCTAATTTGTGAACGGAGGCTGGTAAAAATTTTCTAAAGAGTGGTCAAACGTGGCTCAAACGATGGACAAACGAATGCGAATGTATTTTTTATATAATTTTGAATGTATTTTTTGTTTTTTTGGGGAATTTTACAAAAAATTGTGGAAAAATACGTTTTTCGCCTGTATTTCTGGAAATACACGTAGCTTACGAATTTTAAGTGATGGACAATCACTTGGCAAAGATGGACAAACGCAGAGGTTAGAAAAGTACGGAAAATTCTGCGTGTTTCTTGTTGTTTTTTCGAATTGAAAAAATGGCGGGAAAAACGTTGTTTGGCAGTAACTTTTGAACGCGGCCTGGTAAAAATTTTCTAAAGGGTGGTCAAACGTGGTCAAACGATGGACAAACGAATTAGCCCAAAAAATTGCATTTTCGAATTATTTTTTGGCCATCTTCACGCTTTTTTGGAAATTTTTTTGGGTTGTTCCGTTGGTGGTAAAGCACGTCTGAAGGTGATTACGAGGTCATTAGGAGGTAAGAAACGAATGCAAATTAAAAGTTTCGAATTTTTCATTTGATTGTTGCTAATTCGTCGATTTGAGAAATGGCGGGAAAAACGTTTTTTTGGCCTATAACTTTTGAACCCGGCCTGGTAAAAATTTTCTAAAGGGTGGTCAAAAGTGGTCAAACGATGGACAAACGAATCGACCAAAAAAATTGCATTTTAAAACTTTTTCTGGCCATCTTCACGGTTTTTTGGGTGCAGTGGAATACGTTTTTTCGCGAATATCTGCTGGAGGAAACGTGGTAAAAATAATGTAGTTAGTGATTAAAGGTGGTCAAACGATGGACAAACAAAAGCGCACTTCAAATTTCGATATTTTTAATATTTTGGGCAAAATCTTGTAATTTCGTCAAATCGTGAAGTTGGCCAGAAAAATTTGTTTTTGTTCTAATTTGTGAACGGAGGCTGGTAAAAATTTTCTAAAGGGTGGTCAAATGTGGTCAAACGGTGGACAAACGTATCCATAAAAAATTTTGAATTTTGAGATTTTTTCTGGCTATCTTCACGGAGGTCTGCCGCCTCTCGTAGAAAACGCATGCACTGCACTTACGGGGTTAGCAATTGCCGCGCCCGGAATCACTTATAATCATTCAATCGTTAATAGGAACACACTCTGACTAGTCTCCTGAGGTCTAATAGTGTAGAGCGTGAGTGTGTATTTAAGGCGAAAGGATTAGGAACAAAAGATAATGTCCGATCCAGTGGCCCGTTCGGGCTCCCACGCGCGCGCGTTCACGCCCAACCCACGCGCGTTTGCGCCCCCCACACGCGTGTTCGCGCTCCCACACGCACGTTCGCGCTCTCACACGCGCGTTTGCACCCCCACACGCGCGTTCGCGCCCTTACACGCGCGCGCGAACCCCACACGCGCGTTTGCACCCCCACACGCGCGTTCGCGCCCTTACACGCGCGCGCGACCCCGCACGCGCGTACACGCCCTAACGCGCGCGTTCGCGCCCAAACACACGTGCGTTCCCGCCCCCACACTCGCGTTCGCGATCCCGCACCCGCGTTCGCGCTCCCACACGCTGCGTTCGCTCCCCCCACACGCGCGTTCGTTCCCTTACACGCTCGCACGACCCCACAAGCGCGTTCGCGCTCCCACACGCGCGTTCGCGCGCCCACACGCGCGCGCGACCCCACGCGCGTTTGCGCCTCGACACGCGCGTTCGTTCCCTTACACGCGCGCGAGAGCCCACAAGCGCGTTCGCGCCCCCTCGCGCGCATTCGCGCCCCCACACCCGCGTTTGCGCCCCCACGACGAAAATATGCCACCGTTGAGACTCGAACCCTAGGACCCCCGGTCAGAAACTCTGCGCAGTCTATAATTGTTCCTCTGAGCCATCTCAGCGTAAAATGTCAGATTGTTTCCCTTCGAAACCTGTATGATTCTACTGAAATACCGGTATTTTGTCATGAAAATACCGGTATTTTCATGAGAAAATCCTTTTCATGAGAAAATACCGGTAAAATACCTCTAAATAGAGGTATTTTACCGGTATAGACGTCGAATAAAGGTAAAATACCTCTAAAAATACAGGTATTTGACGTCTTATACCGGTATTTTTTAAGGTATTTTGAATAAAGGTATAATAGAGGTAAAGGTATTTCTATACTGGTATAAATACCTTTACCGCTATTATTTCGGCATTCGGTCCCTGGTTGTAGCAGACTGACACATTTTTCTTTTTGTAATGTGTGGTTACATAGGATCTTATTTTAATTTTTTGTTTTCTGGATTTAGTTTGCATTTGTTGAATATCTCCTGGAAGACTAGTAATTGTGGATCTTTGCAATTGTTTGAGTAACAAACCATGGAGTCATCCGCATTTTGGAGATCACCATATTCACTCATATTGAGAACTATATACGTCCTGTAGAGAGAATATTCCGTTCACACACGAACACAAGAATCATGCCCGAAAGATTTGGCGTGAGAGGAATGCAACGCAACGGCACCAAGAAATTCTGCGAACAGTATGTGACGCCTTTTGGCGCGTGGGGTCTGGCAATCCCAAGCGTCGCGCGCGGTCAGAAAGACGAGCTACGTGACCTATCATCATCCTGCTTATCTTGGGGTAACCTCACCAACGGATGCAGAATCGTTCAACATTGGATGTCACCAGAACTCATAATCTTACACCTAGGGCTCAGTGAGATATTGAGTTCTTAAAATGCAATGGGTCTACTAGACCCATGCGCGCCTAACGAAGGGTTAATAGGGAAATGCATTTGTAAGCTCTACGTTTAAAAAATTAAAGAAAAAATTGGAGCCATTTCTGAGAAAATAATTGTTTGTAATTCAAAATTGCCTGTTTCACGCAAAATTACACGAAAAATACTCATGTTTTCGAAAGATTGAACGTTTCCTCATTTGAAGATATGTTTCTGATGAACACGTTTCAATAAGAAAATAAATTTTCTTCTTAATTGTAGTTGTAGGAAGACGCCTAAAAATATTGATTTTGCAATTTTTGAAAATTTAGGATTTTTAAAGAAAATTAAGATCTTCACCATTAGACCATGACCAAAACATTTGACGGCATTTTTTAGAAATTAAAAAATAATTCCAGGGGCTTTAGGTAAAATACCCTCAAAATTAAAATATACAATATAATACATTACAATAAAAATATCCATATTTTATTGTGATTATGTGTTGTGAGTTGGAGTTTCATTCGTATTTATGAATGGTGATTTTGCTCCCTGCATTATAACACATATTCAACTTGAATTATTTGATCAAAAAATCTGTTTATTATTATTATTATTATTATTATTATTATTATTATTATTATTATTATTATTTTAAATGTATACATATAATATTGTACTACCTTTTGTTATTTTATGTGTAATTTTTATGTATTACAGTTTATACCTGATGATGGGGCCACAATGTGCCCGAAACGTAAATAAAGTTATGTGATTGCTAATCTGGTAATACAATAATTTAAATGTCAAAATATTGAGGTGTAACAAAGGAAAAATAACAATTAACATATGTTTCAAATGCAAGGGGCCACGACAACAGCCAGATCGATTGGGGACATCAACGTTGATGAAAATCGTGCTTACGATTTATCACAGACAGATGGACGTGAGGGCAGTTTTGCCGTCAATCGATTTTACTGTCTCAAGGACCCACAATACATGAATTCAGATTACACAACGACGTATTAGAGAAATTAATTTACTATTTATAGGGACAAGATTTATCCACTTTTTCTTTACCACGGCCCGACAATAAGAGTTTCTGCCGAAAATTCCCCGGTTTTCTCCCCCGCAGCATTACAATACTTTCTCTATACTGCGTAAGCAGTAGCGAGAAAGTGACAATATTTCAAATATGTATATTTTTTAGACAGTCGCGTAAAAGCGATTCTTTCAGGGCGTGCCAAAAGTTCAATTTAGCGCTAAAAGTTAGCCTTAATATAAATAATAAATAATTCGGCGTCTCATTATAAACTCAGTCGTTTTTTAAAAATATTAGTAAGCGAAATAAATATTTTCTTCTTAGGAATGATAAGTACTTACTAGAATGAAGAATCAATTTTTCACACAGAGCTGGATTCATTGTTCGAAATTTATGAAAACTTATCCCTGGATGTTTTCGATAACTGTTGTCACATTCGGCATTCGAACATTTTCTTCCACAAGACATAGTGAACTTACTTCTCTGGTCGAAAATTAATACAGCGTATTAGAGGTCTGCATTCTCCGCGATTTTTACCGACCAGCGCTCGCCCGCCTCTCTTCTCTCGAGACCACGCGCTCGACTGTCCTTCGCAGCCGGTTGCGGACTCCCGGGAGCCGGCGACCGCCCGAGACTCGGCCGGTCTCTGCAACCGGCCGAGACTCGACAACCGGCGGACCCCGTTCACGGGAACTGCGCCACGTAACAATCGTATCAATAATTTGAATAAATTGTATAAAAAAAGAATAAAAAGCTTTAAAAATCGACTCCTCGGACGCACGGGAGAACCTCAAGTGGATCTATTGCAGTTCTGCCTGTGACTTCAAAGAAAAGGCACTCAAAAGTTTTAGAGATAAATTCCGTTCTTTGTAATGACTAGGTATCGGATGCTTCGGAAATTGCCTATTTTATTCTAATGAACATAAAATTATTAATTTTCCTTCATTTTATATGGTGCAATATGGAGCAAATACAAATGCTCTGCTAAATTTAGATGCAAGTGCAATGAAATATATTAATACCTTTCCCTTCCAATTTTGTATTTTTGCCGTCTTTTTCCAAATATTTTTGTTGTTGCTGTTGTAATTTTCAGGCATTTGAAACGCAGGTCTTGGTTTCTTAATCCGGCAGTAGGCGTGCGGGTTGCCTCAGTCACCTCAGCATTTGAGCTCATTGTACTTTTAGTTTTATTTATAATCTTGCGAGCTTCTCAATATCTTTCGAGGAAAGCTTTGTGCACATATCTCCACTCTTCTCTTTCAACTGCTTCCTGTCCTTTCCTGGAAATTTCGTCGCAACGGCGATGGCGCGCTGCGTGGGAGCCACCGAGTCACCTCGCACAACCTTCGTTATCGCTTCCTGCCACGCTGTTCACAGTAGTTCACTCAAAGGAAGGGGGTCTCGTGGAGCTTCAATACTACTCCACAGAAGTCAATGATTCACAATTTCAGCTTTTACGATTTTTTTATTTACAATTAATCGCTTATCTTGTATTGAAACGAAAATAATGGAATAATTGAAAAACATTGTACTCGTACATATAAAACTTTATATGCATCATTTCATGTATACATACTTTTGACGAATTTAAAATAATGTTAAACGTGTGTATATAATAGTAAATAATGTATTTTGAATTATTGAGTTGAATAGGCTGATGTGCCGTGACCGCTGTTGTTTGGCCGCCGACTGAGTCGACAAATACAAAGGCCATGTCGGCTTACATAAACTATTTCACAATAAATTACTACGCCCAATGACAAGACGTTTTGATGCAAGGAAAATAGTACCCACCTCATTTTTGTTTAGCATTTGCTTTTTTCTTATATACTCGTGAAATTATGACCAAATATTCATTGTATTTAATAAATATGCCTTATATTCGGGTTTGTAAGAAACTTCAATGACATTACAATTGGTACGCAACGAATTATCTTCCCTCAAGCACTATAAATATAGAAAAACAATAAAAATTTATTTTCAGAGTCTTTGTTTGCCTTAATTCTTTCAAAAATTGTATTGTTTGTCTCTATAAAATTATTTCCAGTCAATCGATAAATTGTTACTTTTCAACAAATTAATCGTTTAATTGAAATTGTATTTTCTTTCGATTAAAATGAATTGAAAGTGTTGCGATCACTACATGCGGCGACTTTATATCCCGTACATGCATTGAGGGGCGAAGCTACTGTGCAGTCCGGCGCTTGGCCGAGCGGCCGAGCGCTCGAGCGCCCGGGCGCTCGGCGACTCCCGCGTCTCGGCGGGAGCCGCAAGGCGGCCGGTCGAAATGTCCGTTAAACAGCTATCTCTTCCCCCCAAGCAAGGTCCCCCACCCTTCGCCGAGCGTCGGCGCGGAGCCCGAGAGTCTCGAGCGGTTGTTTTCGCCTGATTGCAGAGCTCTACAGCGTATACTCTGTTCGACTTAAACTCCTTTGAGAAACCTCGCGTGTATGTTGTCCATAAGCACTCGCAAACTGTACTGCGGGACGGAACTTTCGGGTTGTCATCAGGGTAGCGCTGACCATCTCGCTCGCAAGAGGAATATTTCGCACATCTGGCGTGGAAGTATGAAGCCTAATCCTTGTACCTGCTGTGCTCTTTGGAAGTTGGAAGTTGGAATACACGGTCATTGCTCTTGTGGCGTCAGAGAAATAGTAGGATGTGGTTTCTAATATTTATAAAAATGAACTCTAAACTAATTTTTAATATATTTTTCAATTATTGATGTCCCTGTTGGTGAGAAGTAAAACGGAAATTATGTTAATTTAATATAGATTACGATAATTTATTTTCAGTCCCTGATTAATAAATGCTTGAGCAACGCAGGATACTTCACCACTATATGATAAATAATATTGTTTTTAAAGAAACGTTGCAATGAATGGATAAGAGAAGTGCTCGCATGATTATAATAATTATGGTCACAGGATCACGTCATTGTTGGGGTGCAGTTAATTGGTAGAGTGAAGGCGGAAGGTCCCGCATACTTATGCTTAGGGCAACAGCCCACCATGTGCTCCCTAGATGTAAATGCCGTAGAAAGATCTTGTGGCAGTAATAGTTTCAATAATTTGAAAATACCGCCAGTGAATGGTGGAGGGGTGAAATCGGTAGTGGGGGCAGAGTTGCGACCTGTGCGCGCTCTACTCGGTTACCACATTTTATGGCACTAAAATGCGTCGGTAGTGTCATCTCTGAATGAGTTACCGTTTCCGCATAGCCCCTGCGCTTCGCGCAGTGCGCTGTCTATACATCCTTCCATCCTTAGTCTTACATCTTTACTCTATGCCGGCGCGTTGCTGCCGCAGAAGAAATAATTGAGGAAATATTCCTCTCCCCCTCTCTTTCCCCCTCACTAATTTTTCCCCCTCTTTCATTTTTCTCCCCTCCGTGATTCTTTTCTCTCCCCCGTTTCTCTCTTCTCCCCTCCGCGTCACCTCTCCCCTCTGTGTCTCTTCTTCCCCCAGTCTCTGGCTCTCTTTTCCCGTTTTCGCATTTCCATCTCTCTCTCTCTTTCCTCCTCTCTCCATTTCTCCCTATATTTCCCCCTCTCTCCTTTCTTTCTCTTTCTCTATTTCCCCTCTCTATTTCCTTCTCTATTTTCCCTTTTTATTTTTTCCTCTCTTCCTCTTTCTATTTTCCCTCTTTCTTTGTCCCTGTCTCTTTTTCCCCCTCCTTTCAACTTGGCCCTCCCTGCTCCTCATGTTCTCCTCGACCTCGCCCCACGGCACACGGCAAAGCCCAGCAACAATGCAGCTCACGTGAATTGGGAATTGCATTTAACCGAAGCGCCATCATGGCCATGGTTTAATCAGGCGCGGATCCATGGGAGGGGGAAATAAGAGAAATCCCCCGCCCCCCACAAAAATTTCAGTCAATGTACATTTTAATTTGTCACAGGCATTTGAAACATAAATATTTCAATTAGTAAAGTCTTGTTGTTGTTTTGAGAAAAATATGCGACAACAGAAACAAATATCCTAATCCTATTATAAGTATATTTGTTTTCTTATCTTATAGGATAAGTTTAAGATTTCGTCAAATATGTCAATTTTTGTTGTGTTCCAAATGTTGTGGAAAAATCGTGAACGTAAAAATATTGCAGAGGAATGTCTGAAGAAACACCTTCGGGTCAATCCATTTTAAGTGGTCCAGAATTTAATAAATTGGTCGCTCGACCATCTCGAAAAAAATTCATACTTTGTACATAAATTTCCTTATATCTTGGCTGTTCAAAACCATCTTTAACTTTTTTTAAATGTACCTGGTTTACAAATGGCGGCCATTTTTGTTTCGCGCCGTGCACCATTTTTCGCGTTTGCAGACATTTACTCTTTCCTACATTACTCAGCTCTAGGTTGTTCCAGCATTCTAGAATAAAAGCATTCGATTCAGCATACTCTGGCCTGCAAATCGAAATATTATTTACCTATTTTCTATGTTTTTATTTGGGAAATATCTGTAACCAAATCTATGGAACGCGAATTAACGAAATTCGATTTTCAGAGAGTAATTTGGCAAAGAAGGAATAGAATCTAAGCCTTAATTTTTTCTGTGCAGTTACACACAACAGTATAGTTACGTTTTGTACAATATCATTTGTGTATAACGTACCCCTTAAATATTACATCCTCTTGAAAATTGGATTTTTGTATATTTTCCCAATTTTGAACTGCAATATCTCTGTTGGGGGACGAGATAAAAATCTGAAAATTGCACACTTGCTAGACCGCTATCATACCAAACTTCAGTAAAAATTACAACTTTTAGATTTAACTCAAAGTATTTTTTTAAAAAATTGAAAACTTACGAAACTACTTAGGAAGCAGTAAAAGAAATACAAAAAGATTCTGTGAATGCTGTCATGACACCACGTTTCTCGCATACACTCAATAACAGCATATCAAAATCATCAAAAGTATGTATGATTGACAAAGTTTGCAGCGTTATAAGGGAAGTGACATTTTTTTTCAAAAAAATGACCAGACCTAAACAAAACACTGCTTTGATTCAATTCCTTGGTAAAAAACTTGTTCAGCTCTGTGATACACGGTGGGTAGAAAGACACGATGCAGTTCTCCAATTTACGGTAAGTTTACCTGAGATTATTGAGGCTCTTACAAAAATTAGTCAGTGGAAGAATAAGGAAACGGCTTGTAAGGCATCAGTTCTTGTTCATGCGTTGTGCACGTGTGAATTTATTATAGGGCTTTTTAGCCTTAGTGATATATTATCGCTTACGCTTCCACTCAGCGTCCTATTGCAAAAGAAAGCTATGGACCTGGCAAAAGCAGTTAAAATTGTGCAATCATTGATTGTAACTCTGGAGAACCGTCGACAAGAAGTAAAGGAACACTTTTGTGAAATATTTAATAATGCGAAGAAAATGACAGAAAAATTAAATATTGATATGAAAAAGCCCCGAACTTGCGGTCGACAAACAAATCGCACTAATCCAGAAGTAGAAGATTGCAAGGATTTCTACAGAATTTCTGCATATATTCCTTTTTTTGGATAATGTTATACATGATTTAAAATCACGATTCTCTCAGGATGTACTAGATGCTTTCCAGTTAATTTTACTGCTTCCTGAAAATGTGATAAGCTTGAATTCCGAACAAATTAGAGAAGTAATCAATTGTCTCGTTGAAAGATTTAGCAATTTACTGGAAGGAGGCAAAGACATGCAAATTT
Source organism: Acheta domesticus (assembly GCA_031308135.1). NCBI lineage: Eukaryota > Metazoa > Arthropoda > Insecta > Orthoptera > Gryllidae > Acheta > Acheta domesticus. The sequence continues at coordinate 36,140 of JAHLJT010002813.1, read as the reverse complement.
CAAAACTGAAAGGCGAAATTGCACATTGGCAACGTAACTGGAAACTGCAAAAATCCTTAAGTGACTGTAGTCTTCCAGATTCTACTCTCGAAACTCTTGAGAGATGTGATAATCCGATATCCCATGTATCCGATAATTAAACATTTTCTCCAGATTCTCAGTACTTTGCCAGTCACAAACTCAAGTTCTGAACGGTTTCTCCTCATTGCGCTGTTTAAAAACTTGTCTTCGAGCAACAATGCTTCAGGAAAGATTAATTGGATTGGCGTTATTACACATTCACCATGATATCGTATTAAAGCCAGAAGAAGTGGTGGATCGATTTTCGAAAATGGGGAACCATATAATAGTATTGTGAAAGTCTAAAAATAAAACATGTAATATTCTTATGTTGTATGATTAAATAAAATGTAAATATTTACGTGTTGTGTTTTTATTTAAATCGTAAACATTCACAAATTAATAATAGACGGAAAATTATATTATAATTGTTCATCACTTAGCAACTTTAAATTCAATGATTTTGCTAATAAATAAATAAATGTTTACAACATAAAGTAATTCACTAAATAATCATTTTAACGTTTTGCTAGAATATTATATTATATAGTAAATTATTTCTCATGTTTAGGATATATATTATACACTAGAGAAAAAGAGTGAGAGAAAATTCCCCCCCACCCAAGTGTACTTTCTGGATCCGCGCCTGGTTTAATTAACCCGACTTAGTTTTATTTACTTACATTCTACACGTCTTTGAGTAGGTGGAGTAATATTAAGAAGCGCCGGACCAACAAAATGTAATAGAATGCTCAAAAAATCTCATCCTGTAGAATACGGAGTCAGAAATGTTTCTTTGAGGTCTTTGGCTTCAAAATTTTAGTTTTTAAGGCTCTATAACGCTTCGTTTAGGAGTTATTTAACGATATAGATTCAAACTGTGTAGCGGGCTGCGTTTGCATGAATATTGAGTTTTTTATTCTTCAGCGCCATGTAGTGCCATTTCGATATTTTATCAGTTATTATGTTATTCGGGACGAAGATGAATCCAACAAAACAGAGATAATAAAAATTGGTTGAGTCGTTCTTGAGTTATAAGTGGTGTAACTAACACAACTCTGTTATATATATATATATATATATATATATATGTATATATATATATATATATATATATCTTATATCTATACATATAAAATTCTCGTGTCACAGTTTTAGTTACCATACTCCTCCGAAACGGCTTGACCGATTATTATGAAATTTATATATATATATATATATATATATATATATATATATATATATTGTGACCGTACTTACCCTTGTTGGTTTTATGAGTACACATATCATAAATTTTTGTGAGTTTTTAAGTTTCGAATGGAATTTGAACGGAATTTCTATAATTGGTGTATTCAAATGTATGATATTTTTAAGTTAGTGATGCGCGTCATTTTTAGCAAATTTCATTATACAATATTTCCGAAAATAATGAAGTTAGAAAAAAATAAAAATACACGTGTTCACTTATTTGATCCATATAACAAATAAAAAATTAGAAAATAAATAAAAAGATGTAGGTCAAATCTTGGTCTTTTTTGTGCGATTTGACGTGGAATGGCTCAAATACCGATCTTAACGGAAATTGAAGACGTGTAAATTGAATTGGCACATCTGGGGGTATAATACGGATCCGTAGCAGTAATATATTCTCACCTTGAAATTTGCCATTTAAAATGATGACTTTTTCATTACAGCCCTGCAAATTAATTATAAATTATTTACATTACACCGAAATAGAAAAATGATATTTGTAAAATTTCGAATAACGCCCACACAATAAAAATAATGGTCGAAAACTGTCGTGAGTGAGAAACGGTTTATTGTGTGGGAGCTCTCATTCCTACTCCGTGCTGCTTACTGGGTCAGAAGCAATGTTGCCACATGTGAAACTTCCGATTGCGAAGTTTTAAGTTCGAAAATGCGGATTTCTTCTAACGAATGCGGATTTACTACGCATAATATAATTTGAAAATAGGAGAAAAAACATCAATAATTCATATATAGACATAGAATTCCGTTTTATTAATTAAATAAATGCGATATTGTCTTACTATATTTGTTCTATGTTTGTTCTCAGTGTATATAATGTTCTCGATTCACCCAGAAATTAAAAACATAAAATATCAGTATTTTTGTTATAAATGTACTTTCAATTTATTTTTAATCTCAGTTTAATATGAAGCCAAGTAACGTAATTTCAACATTTTTGTGAAAATAAGCTTCAAATTTTGCATTTTTAGTAGCGCTAAAACACAATTTTCTTTAAAAGGGCACATAATTTTTAAAAGAAAATTGCCATTTAGGACTAGGTTTTTGTGCTCTTTAATATTCTAAAATTAATATTTCCGTTGTACCAATAGGAAACCGAAAAATTAAGAAAATGACCAAAAATTTACTTTTGGCGGTGATAGATGGCAGCTGGTAAGAAAGAGTATGTGACTATACCAAATAGCTAGGAAAGACCCAAGGAAATAGAAAACTAATATGGGAAAGTCTGTGCCATTCTGTAGCACCACTAGTTTTCTAATTGGTATTTCATTTTAGTATTGTCTTATTCCCTACAGCACGTTGGTTTTAAAATACTCTTACCGTTGTGGACACTGCATCCGAATCACACGGGTTGGTTACCGTTTCTAATTCTTTCTGGAATATAGATAGCAGGGTATCATCCAGCAATGGTGTATTTGCAGACCCACCTCGAACTCCTCGAGCATTTGCTGACCCAACGTTCGAACACTGTTAATTTTTTGTACAAGGGATTAGACCTTAAAAACATATTAGTGAAATCAGCAATTAAATAAATATTAAGTTGTTACATTAAATCAAGAATAGTCAATGCTCAATAATAAATATAACAAGCTAGAAAACTTAATACTACTAACCTTGTTTGGTTCTTCTGGTTATCTGCAAAAGTCTTATGCTCTGGTTATCTTGGTAGTTATCTGCAAAAGTCTTACGCTGCCCAACATCTCTCCTTCTTATAAAGTTATTAACAAGTTGTTACACAAGTTTTCCCAGAACAAATCCCAGAGCTCCGATAACTATCGGTACGACCTGTGCTTTTATGCCCTATATTCGGCTGATGTCGATTTCCAAACGTATTTAATACGTTTCTCTGCCTTCTTGGTAACGACCTCTTGATCGCAAGGTACAGCAACATCGACAAGTAGACACGATTTTTTCTCCAAATCCCGGATAACTATATCCGGTTTGCTTGCCGTTATCGTGCGATTAGTTTGCATTTGTTGGTCATACAATATTGTACGTACACAATCCAACAGATTGTGGCTTTCACCGGCTTGTCACCGGCTTTGGTGAGTGTTCATACCACTTGGGGCATGTGTTTGGAACTTCGAGGGCGGTACTTATCTGCCAGTGGAAGTAGCTTCACACCACGACGTGTCTTTTCAAGTATTCGGTCTTTGCCAGGATTGGACAAGCTGAGACAATATAATCAATGGTTTCTACGTTTTCCTGGCAAATGCGGCACTTATCATCTGGGGAAATTTTGAGAACCGCTTTATCATAATGTCGTGTTCTCAACGCCTGATCTTAGGCAGCTATTACAAGTGCTTCTGATTCTGGCTTCATTCTTCCCCTTTTAAGCCACATTAATGATTGATCTTTATTGATCTGCACCTTGTCCATTCGTTTCAAATATTGTCCGTGGAGTGGTTTGTCTCTCCACGATTTCTTTAACATTTTTTGTGTCTCACACTTCATGTTTAGCAGCATCAGAAGTTCAGTGTCTATGTTATTCTGGGTGTCTTGCATAGTTTTGTTCGCAATGCTTCTTGCTACACTTACAATGCCTCTGTTTCCCATTCTCCGGTCAGGTTTCATGACCTTTTTCATTAGAGGGTCATCTTGATGGCTGACTACTTTCCCAGCCCGTATATTGCGTTGTACCAGGAGGCCTCAATTTGTCTGAAGCTTCTTCCTCCTTTCTTACGTGACACATAAAGTCTATGTACATCAGCTCGAGGGTGGGCAACATTGTTAGCAGTTTTCTGGTTTTTCGTTCCATCACGCGAATTTTCTGCTCATTCAAGTCTACTAGTTAGAAGCTGTATTCGGCTACAGGCACCGCCAAACTACCTATTGCTATTATTTTATTCCTGGAGTTCAGAGCGGACTGTAGAACATGTCTCACTCTCCCTCTCTAATACTCCCTGCGGATTTTCTCTTTCATTATGTCGTTCGAGATGGTCTCACATTCTTCAATTTCCAGATATTTGTAATTTTTACCTAGCTCAAGATCATGAATCAAAGAGTGCCTATCAAATCCAATGTTCTCTGACGTGGTCATTTTGCCTCTTTTTAAGTTGACTTTTGCACACTTGTCAAGACCAAACTTCATGCAGATGTCTTTGCTAAAATCACTGATGACGGACAGCATTTGGGAGAGAATCGCTTCATTCTTAGCAAATAGTTTAAGATCATCCATGTAAAATAAATGTGATACAGGCCTTTCATCACCACGGAGCTTGTACCACAAAGTCAGTGTGCAACAACTGTCTCGGTAGTGGCATCAAACTAATGCAAACAACAGACGGGATAGCGAATAACTTTGGAAAATTCCCCTCTTAATCTGAATACTTCTTGTTCCTACTACTCCCTTTCCGCGTATTCCGTGTCTTAGTAACCTGGTACTCCACAACTTCATACTAGCCTTGTAAAACTTAATAACTCTAGGATGAAATCCAGGGTCTTCAAAATTCAATTTTGTGGTACACTGTCAAAGGCCTTCTGGTAGTCAATCCAAGAAATGCTTAAATTACGTTTTCGTTTCTTTACATCATTCGAAATGATTTTATTCAGAAGCAAGATTTCCTTACAGCCATAGGAACCTTTACGACATCCTTTCTGTTCAACTGACGACAGATTGTTCTTCCCTAGGTGTCTATACATTTTGTCAGCTATGGCTGCAGTTATAAGTTTGTACATTACTGCCCGGCAAGTGATTGGCCTGTAGTTCTTTGCCAAAGAGCTGTCTCCCGCTTTGGGTAGCAAATACATTTTACCGTGAGTGAGCCTTTCGGGGAGTTCCTTAGGGTTTTCAAAAATTTTATTAACAGCCTTTGCTAGATGAGAATGTAATGATGTTAATTTCTTAATTCAATAAATGTGAATCATATCAATCCCGTGGGATTTCCAGTTTCCCATGTTCTTAATTGCTTGGAAGAGGTTCCTTGGAAGAGAATCCGCGAACATGTTACACCGTTTCCACGAGTCCATTGGCAGTATCAACTTCAGATTGAAGCCAAGATGCATCTTTGTTGTAGGATCTGGTTTCCTCCCAGATTCCTGCCCAAAATGTTTTGACGTCATCTTTTGAAGGAGGGGCAGCATTGCCATTCGGTTTTTGAGTCATACTGCGATTGAATCTCTTCGCGTCTGTTTCAAACAACCGGTTCAGTACACGGAAATCTTCTCTACGTTTGTACCATCTAATTCGTTGAGCCCATGCTTGAATTTTCTCTTTTAGCTTTTCAGCTACTATTAGCCTTGTTGTGCCCTTTTGAATCAGGTATTTTTGTTCAACATGGAGTATTTTTGTTGAATTTTAGAAGTGTGATTTGATTTAGAATATGCCTCGGCTATGAGTAATATTTCACACTGCGTGTCGGCTATCCGTTTCATAATTATTTTCGCCCATGGAGGTACGGATCTTTTTACTTTGTCTGGCTTTCGGCCATCAGTGTTCTTGGCTGGCCCCAAAATTATCTGAGACACTAGATATCCAATTGCATATACGATGTGATTGATTTCAGTAATATCTATATCTCTACTTGTGGTCTGTACAACCTCATTTAAGACAGAATTCGCTGTGTCTATCTCTCTCTTAGCTTTAGCATTTTCGTAAATTGTCCTCAACGGTGCACGATATTCGAATTGAAGTAGACTCGTATCTCTCGTCGGAGGAGGTCAGATGTCATGCCCTTATGATGTGACTCATGGCCAGATGAATTTTCACCACTGACGGATGTTTCATTTGGAAGAGATGAACCTTCAAGAGAACCATCATTTTCAGGGATATTAAATGGTTCTAACTGTTCCTGTGGATAGTTCGATCGAAGAATATTCTCCGCGTTTCTCTGGATGGTCTGCAAGTTGTTCTGTTGTGAGTTTTCCACTGCTGAGTATGTATCGTCGTTGACTGGCAAGCTTCTTTGAGTATACGGTAGGTCTCATATCTGGGTTCCGCTCTCTCCTTATCTTAAAAACTTCTATTTCTGAGCCCCCATTTTTCGCTTTTGCGTAGTAAAAGTACCACATCACCTCCTTTAATTCAACCCCGGTCCATCTCTGTCGACGGCTTCGAGCTACTGCCGGCTCTGGGTCCCTGGGACTAACATCCGTGGGATGGCCAGATGTCGACAAGGTGACATTAGCTCGGTTTCTGAGCAGGTAGAACAAGGCACGTAAAGATCCATTACATTTCGTGTTCTATCCATATTGCTCTTTGGTTTCAAGTGAAGATTCGCAGGTAGCAAGTTCGAGTTCACAGATCACACTTAACCTTTGGGTTGTTTCCTGCCATCCGTTACTGCGACCCACTGTGGCCTCGGGACATCTCCCCCGCAGGGCCCAGCAAGAGGTCCCTCCGATCGCCAGTCGGTATTACTAAACCCTATGGGATTTTCGATGACTGCTGAAGGCAGCCTCCTTCGCTGGCTAATACAAGGTTCCGGCCTCTACTCTAATCAGTGGCATGGTGTGCGAACGCAGTTTCTCTCTTGAACCATCCATTGGCCGATAACAGGAAGTCCAACGGTTCATAACCCTCCCTCTCTACTTACTTCCCTCTCTCCTCAAAATGGAGTACTTCGTCGTCGGACCCCTCACCTTCAGCCTATTCAGCAGGGGAGGCCCTACCAATAGCATAGGCTACTACTGACATAGCTCACTGGATCATGAGGGTACTGAAGCTCTACCACCAACCACAAGGTCGTGCACTCTCTAGGTGTTGTTGTTGTTATTGTTATTATTATTATTATTATTCATTTTATTACCTTTCTATTATTAGGAGGAAATGAACAACAGTTAATTCTGGATGCAAACTATCTATTCTGAATGAGGTTTTTAAATATTAAATAAAAACGATGCCAAACACAACTGAACACGTTCACAGCTAAACAAGCTACAGAACTCACGCGGTTTGTTTATGCTACAAGATTTCTGGGCTCCAAAATATGGCGCAGGTGGCTTCAAGTTTATGACGTCATGCCATCTCCATATATTAATAGCGCCATGCAAATAACGTCCAATACGCTTATCAAACAAATAACAGGAACAAACAACGCAGAGGGAGCACGTGGTGTGATCCATGTGCTCCCGAACGTCCGGGGTTTCCGGGCAAAGCTGGCCTTTTTCCGGATACACTACGTCATCAATATTCTGCAGCCAATGTGGAGCCGCCTTGTAAAATTGACATGTAGCCAACCTCTGTACGACGAAGAAAACTCTACGCATGTCTGCTGACGAATCATCAAATTTAATGGAGCGTCATCTCGGCATCAAAAGTGTTGGTGAAATGTAGCGAGGCGTCAAGTATTTGACGTTCGTCACAAATGACTTTTTGATGATGAGGTCAAATGATGATTTGACGAAGGTTGGTGAAATCAACCGTTAGTACCTTAATGAGGCTGGGTTCCGTAGAGCTGAACAGTGGACATAAATCCGTTGGTGAATTAAGCTGAACGCCCTCAATCTTCTCACTGAACAATTGCACAATTCATCTCTTTTTATTTTATAATATATTAATTGTCTCGTTATATGTACGTTCATCATTAAGTATGTTGAATAAAATTCGTATCTAATATATATTTGTTTCATTATAATCTCAGTAGTCAGGTAAAAAACGTCTTAAATTTTGGTGCGGCCCGCGGCATAACTCGCTTTGTGGTCCATAAGCCCTTCTAAATTGGACAGCCTTGTTGTAGACCCACATTTGCGCAGATTTGCCACGCTTATGTACGTTATTTGTGAATATGTTCATGGTTGGAATTGTCATAATAGACCATGGCTGCTATTATTTTCGTCGTGTTTACTCCGTTGAGGGTCCGCTTCGCGCGATGCGGGTAGATGGGAATAGCGCGACTGTAACGTGCTACAGCGTAACAGATGTTGCAATGTAACGTGTAGCGAATTGCATTTGTGCTTGTTGACTTCAGCAGTAGAATCTCCAAAACCGTTCAATTTTCGTCTTTAGTACATATTATTACTCCGGGGGGAGGGGTAATTGCTTATTCACTTTGGACTTACTTATGGAGATTTTTTGTGGATTTCTTCTTATAAATTCTGTAAACCCTTCAACTTTCCTAGGTGAATTACATGGAGGAAGGATTGTTTGATGGAAAACCATTATTTTCTCGTTTAGATTATGACATGAATAATCTTTGACCTTCTATATTTTGTACACACAACGTATGACATTTTCTTCTACATATATATTTTTTACAATGCCTCAAAACTACATAGTCAAATGAAAATGAAAACTTGTACATAGATATATCACAGAGGAATTGGGTGGCTGCCTTGAGATGCTGCCACAACAAAGAATGTAGCATCACCAGAATATTTCTTTTTTATGTTATCAATAGTTGCATCAACAGCATCCTTCTGCACCTGATAAATTAAACATTATATTACATATTATATTACAAAAGTTGATATTACACATTATGGTGAAAAATGCAATGTTGAGACCTATTTGGTAAAGTGGTAAACATTTAATTAACAGGTGAAATGAAAAATCACTAATTAAATTGTTTAAAATGCAGAGATCAAGAGATCTCGTGTGATCTTTGTAGTAAGAGTGAGTTTATCTCAATTTTAGTATTAATCTTCAAACAGTTTTATTTTAAAACAATACACATATAAGAATAGAAAATATATTGATAAGTGGGGTTATCAAGTTTAAGCAGTTAAAATATTGTCTCATCTCTTAACATTGTCAGCTTTTGAAACTTGACTATGAACAAGAAGAAGGAGACGATACATGATTGATGAAAATTGTAAGGATGGTTTCGTGTATTGTAACTAACAACTCTAACTTCTAAAATATGTGTTCCCTTATAGTTCAATTTACTAGCAACCTGCAGCGTCTCTGCACATAGAACACATGTACAGTTAATTACACTTCGATTACTTCATAGTGTCCTTTGACAGGTCATCAGTTGTTACGGTGTCATCCAATCGGGAGTTCATATGTCATCATAGTGATGTTCAAGCTCTCGATAGGATGACACCGCAACAGCCGATTTATGTCAAAGGCCTCTGTGTTTAAATCAAAGTATAATATCTGTAACAATGCTTCAAAAGAAATTATTATAGTCAGGGCAAAAAACTTCATCTAATTCTATAATCAACTATAGCTACTAGTAAGGTGGTATTTCAAAGAACATTTTCTCAATTTTTATATAAATATATGCTAAATTTTACGATTAATGTGAGCCACGAGTGGAAATATTCAAAACACTGACAAGAAAATATATTTGCTTTAAATTTCAAGAAAAAAGCATTAAAAATGCAATGAACAGAACAAAAGAAGGGCAAAATTAATATTAATACAATGTGTCATTGAAGAACAGAATGCCCTGTGGGCTTACATTACAAGGTTACAGTAAAATACTGCTGAGGTAAGCGTGCTTGTTTTTAATGTTCTGTGTGATTCAGTATTACCGTTTTTATACATATTTATCATTTCTAGCTTGAAAATAAATTACACTGGCTGTCCAGAATGGTCTACAGAGTTAGATAAGGTTATCACAATACTATCTGAATTTTGTTTAGACACTGAACATCATTTGTTATTACTTAGTTTTTAAAAGCAAGATCATCTTATTTGGTTGGTTTATTTAACGTGTCATTTCAATGAACAATTAATTCAGTACACAAAAAATTCATTGTATAATTTAATGCATAAATGGAAGTTGAGAAGTTAACTCCCACTCATTGCTTCAATACTGTTGTTATCAACATCAACATTATCCAGAGAATTTCAATTATTTTGTAAATGCAATAACAAAGAAACCATAAGAGACATAACTGACAAGAATAAAGAGATATCCAGAATTATTTTCAAAACTGCTACTAGAACATTCATCAGCCTATGTAACAAAAGTGGTTTGCACCAAGTCATCTTTTCCTTAACACTCTTCATACCATTACACTGTCTCACATCCATAAAAATACACTCTCTACAGACACTGACTTTAACTTAAACATTAAGCAGCTTTTTAAAACTGCTTGCCAATCAAGAAAATATACTACTCACAATGGTGAACCACATACCTCTTGAAAATGTCTGCTTTCACAAAAATTCATAAGTTGTGGATTTCCACTCTTTACTTACTGTTTCTTAAATATAACTAGGGATGCTACAGAATGGCACAGACTTTCCTGTATTAGTTTTTCTATTTCCTTGTGTCGGGGCTAGCTATTCGGAATTTCCCACTTATTCGTGCCAGCTGCTATATCTATCGCCTGCTGCTATATCTATAGTATATATTTTTTGACATTTTCTTCATTTTTCGGTTTTCTAATGATAGAACGGAAATAATAATTTTAGTATATAAAAGAACACTAAAACCTCGTTCTAAATGGCATTTTTGTTTGAAAAATGTGGAGCCGTCTTTAAGAAAATGGCGTTTAAGCGCTATTACAAATGCGAAATTTGAAGCTCTTTTTCACAAACATTTTTTGGGTTTTCGAAACACTCACACTCAAAATATAATAGTGTTCACAAACTGCTAGCAATGTGGGATATTAAAGGTGTGAGAGATCTTTCAAAAAATTACATTTCTTCAATTTGAACTGCAAAAAACAACATTTCAGCAGTTAGAAAAAAAATTTGGAGTAATTTTTGAGGAAATGGCGTTTGAGAGTTTCTGAAAAGTCGGAATTTTGTGCTAGTTTTCACAGACAACGGTTGAGTTCTCGAGACTCTTCATCCGACATTATTTAAAGTACATGTATTCGTAAATACAATAATGTGAACAAATCACCGCTAATGTACGAGGGGCCTTCAATATTTAAAAATACACATTGGTGTGAAGAAACAAATAATTATTTTTACAGAACACGGCTTTTCCTACTTTCAATATAATCTCCATCAACATTTATGCACTTGTCCCAACGGGTTACCATCGGTTTTATGACGGCTGCAAAGAACTCTTGATCTTGGTGTTTGAACCAACTTCTCACAAATTTGTTGACATCCTCTTTATCCTAAACTTCTTCCTACGTTATGCGTGGACCAAATAAATGAAAGTAAGATGGTGCTACTTTGGGACTGTAAGCGGGATGATACAGTACCTCCCAATCCATTTTGTCATTGGTTTCACGGCGTTAGTGAGCAGTGTGAGGACGTGCGTTGTTTTTGCTGGAGAATCACACCTCTCCTCTGAAATCCATGACGCTTCTCTCGTCTTCATCTTATTTAGAAGCATATCTAAGGAGTATTGGCTATTTATTATACGCTGTTCTTTGTCACAGTCTCAAAAATGTACCTACAGTGCCCCAAACACAGTCAACATTGACTTTTCCTCTTGATGCGGCCAGAACGGTGTTTGTCATTCACTGAGTCTCGACCACATTTGAACTGTTCTACACACTTGTAAAAATTCTCTTAATATAATAATAAAAATAAATTCTTCTTAATATATTAATCATGGCTAATGTAAATATTAACGACGTGAGAGACAAGTCAAAAAAATTACATTTTTCCAATTTTTGAAAAAACAAAAGAATCGAGGAATATGGCGATAATATCATCTCATAATACATAAAATACATTAGGCACTATACCTACCAAAAGTTTAAAGAAAAAAATTGGAGCCATTTTTTGAGAAAATCTTGTTCTTGTAATTTTTTAAAATAGCACATATTGCACGCACTATTCCGCGAACACTACTAAAATGTTCTAAAAATTGTACATGACCTTAATGAAAGAACTCACTTAGGAGACCAAATTTTATTTGAAGGAAAAATTCCTAGTTTCTCTCCAATTTTGTAGTTGTAGGAAGACGCCGAAGAAAATTCAAACTTTTGCGATTTTCGAAAATTCAGAGTTAACAGTGAAAATAGGACCTGTGCCACCTTAATTAAGAGTATTTTACTGTATTCTTACAGGAAATTTAAAGAAAAAAATTGGAGCGGTTTCTGAGAAAATTTTGAAAATGTCCGGGGGGGCTTCATGTTAAGTAGCCCCAAATTTTGAAGAAAATTTTTGTAAATCGCGGCGCCTCGAGTGGAACCAGATCGACGGGGGAATATTAATTTTGAAAGAAGTGGTACTTATGGTTTAGGCGCTAGTGTTGTTCACAGACACCGGACGGACGGACGTTTTGCAGTCAATTGGTTTTTCGGTACACCACGTATTAGGGGATTTTTTAAATTTAGGACCTGGTTTTACTCACTTTTCGTTATCAGGGCCCGGCAATAATTTTTTTCCGCTGAAAATCGACTTCATATAAATTATATTTATATGAAGTCGATTTGTTCACATTATTGCATTTATGAGCTCATATAATTCTAATGATGTCAAATAAAGCTTCTCCAAAACTCAAAAAATGTCTATGAAAATTAGCTTTCTGCTTTTTCAGAAACGCTCAAACGCCATTTTCTCAAAACCGGATCCAAATTTTTTCTTCTAAATTTTTGTAGAAGTAGTGCCAAATACACTGTTTAAGGAGACACACTTGTCAGTTTGCTGTATTTTTTTTTTCAAAAATTACACAAATGTATTTTTTTAAATATTTCTTACGTTGTTAATATGCCCATTTCCAGCGATTCGAACTGTTTTTTTTTAAATTAAGAGTGGAAGTGCTTTAAATGACTTCCAAAGAAGGTTTTCGAAAACTCAAATGATTTCTAAAAAAGGCATCAAATTTCGCATTCACAGGAACGACTCCAAAATTTTCAATGAAAATTTCCTCCTAGGACGAGGTTTTACTTTTTTTTAAAGATTCTTACAGGAATATTTTGGTCCTACCATTATAAAAACTTATGAACTTAAAAAAATTACTTAAGACGCCGATAGATAGTAACTTGCAAGAATATAGTAAATGGAGATAGTAATTGGCAAGATTGAAAAGTAGCCCAGACCAATGAAATCTGAAAACGAACAAGTACGAGAACGTCTGTGCAATTCAGTAACGCCCCTAATTTATTTCTATGGTAATTTTTTCTTTCTGAACAAATATATTAAAATAATTTGTAAATAAAAAACAGTTTACATGCTCCTGGGAGTGTTAATTTGTTTCTGCAATGCAAGTTTTTATATAGCAAGAATTTTTGCATACCAATTTTTGAGTGCCTCGGTGTAACCAAGAAGTTTATTAGAGTTAAAATTGCTTAAAATTACCTTCAAAGCTTCTTTTTCGAAGTTTTATATACGTATATATATATATATATATATATATATATATATATATATAGGGAGAGAGAGGTATATATTTCATTATGTAGACCTACGTGGCGTGTTTCGATTTTTTCAGGGCTGTCAGGGCCACCTGCCCCTCCTCCTGCTGCCTTGTGCGCACGCCAACGCTCAAGGTGTTTGATATCTGCTCAAGACTTGCACATGTGATACCTCAACCAGGGACGTTTTACCAAAATGTTTCGGTGGTGGGAGAGGCCATTTCAGTTTGGCCACCTCAATATTTTTTGAAAAAATTTGTGAAAACTCGTAGTTTAAAATAAAAAAAATGTGTGAGTGTATTCAGAATTGTAATACTCTTTGGTATGTGTTGAGATCTATATATCGTAATTATTTGAATTTTTTTGAGTACAATTACAATAAAATTGTTGGTTTGGGGGAGGGGGCATGAAATCTGTGCCCCCCATCCACCATTGATCAGTGTCTTAAAATTTTGTTGAAATATGACTCTATGAAAGATGTTATAAACGCATTAACGATAGAAACAAATTTCAGATTAAACAATCTTTGGGAAAAGGAATTGGAGAAGGGAATTGAAATGCAACTGTAAGCATGAAGCAGGAGATATTATTACTGGAATTATTCTTCCTCAGCATTTGACTATTCTCCTTGAAATGAAATATTATCATGCCTTCCACGTGATCCCTGCAAGCCTCTTTTCATTGAGCTGGGAATCTTACCATTGCCTTGCCTATTTATTTACGAATCTGTAATATTTGTCAAAAATGACCTACTTAACGGAGGGAACATATTTTCATGCAATATTGATATTTATAATTACAACACACGCCGTAGAAATCACGTGCATCAAGTGTCAGTATCAACAGCTCAGTACAAGAAATCAACATACAATACATGTACGTTACTTTACAACGCATTGCCAGATGACATAAAACAATTAAAGTCGGTACACAAATTTAAGTTAGAAGTAAAATATTTTCTGCTGCAAAACTGTTTCTATACAATTAGAGACTATACTGATCGTCAGAAAGAAAAATAATGTTTATTGTAACAAAACAAAGATATATAATGAATTAGTTTTACGTTTGCATTGTATACATTTAAAAAAAATTTAATAAGCCTATAACAAGTAATGTACTTCAGCTTCCGGGTCATGACCCCCATCTCGATCAGGTTTTTGTCAGTTTCCCTGATCCATTGAGCAAATGCTGAGATGGCCCCTTGTTTTGCTTCTGGACGTAAAATGTAGCTTCACTGTGCGCACGTTTTGTTGAGCACTCCTTTTGCTTGTAGTTCATTTACCGTTGAAATTGATTTTCTATAACTCGGGAACAAACATTTTTCAAATATTTTTTTTTTCTAAAATAATTATTTTCTAAATTCATTTTTTCGTTTTTTTATTTTTTAATTTTTTCTTAAAATTCTGCCCCTTAAGAAAATGTGCGCAGATAAATCATTCCCCACACGTCATATACAGTTTTTACTGTTTTTTGACAAATAAATAAATAAATAAGTGCTATGTATTTATGGCCAATATGGACTTTGTTTTCAGTAGCTTATCACTCTTAGTCTAGCAATAATATTTAGTTGTAAAACATTACCTTAAAAAATAAAAGAAATCGATCTGTAGCAATGTTTCTCAACCATAACGCCAGACGATATCTTTAAAGTTGCCCAGAAATAGTAACAGGCAAAATAAAATAATAACATAACAAAAACAACACAATGATAGAAAGTTATTAAATTTCGAAAGCAAAAAGTTTGTTATTACGCAATAGAAGCACTAATTAGGGTACTCGATGTTGTAACAAGCTTTCAATTTCTAAGTAATTCTGAAACATTAGTGATGTGCAGACCCAATACTTATATTTTGAAATACAATAATCTACAATATAAAGTTATTTTAAAAATACCACTGTGCCGGAAGGGTTGAGAAACACTACTTGTATTCCCGTCAGAACGTACCAGTGTGACTGTGCAGCCTCCAAACCCAGCCCCTGTCATGCGCGAGCCCAGCACCCCTTTCCACCTCCAAAGCGGCGGCCACTAATTCATCCAGCTCTGCGCACGAGACCTCGTAGTCGTCCCTTCACAGTCATTGCCAACACCAAACGTTAGTTTATTGCGTTTGCATGTTACAGAAAGAGAATATGACAGTACAGCAGATATCTTTAGGGAGGCTAGGAAGCACAAGGATAGAAGTTGTGTCGCTAAAGCACAATGCCATTCTTTATCCATTCGCCAATAAACGTCAGAGTAATTTTAATTTACAATTTGTGATGTGTTATTACTTAATTAGAAAATGCTATTATTTTCATGAATTATTACTACTAAAAGTGACCTTAATTTAGGTATTATTAGTAACAACTAGCTTTATTTAGTGAAACAAATTACGATATGGATTTAGCTATTTCACTTATGACAGTTTCGTTAGTAAATGTTGGATGTTCTCCCAAAATTCACTTCAATAAC
Source organism: Acheta domesticus (assembly GCA_031308135.1). Lineage (NCBI taxonomy): Eukaryota > Metazoa > Arthropoda > Insecta > Orthoptera > Gryllidae > Acheta > Acheta domesticus. The sequence continues at coordinate 20,200 of JAHLJT010002813.1, read as the reverse complement.
CAAACTGATACTTTTGCACCATTTTTGGCTAAGTAGTTAGTAGCATTATGCAAAAATTACCAATATTTTGAAAACTGTATATTTGGAATGATTTTTGAGGAATACGTACGTTAAACACATCTCTATTGGCCAATCCCAAATGAAAACGTACATTCCATGTACATATTTACATAATTATTTATCTAGGGGACAGGTAGCAGGTTTTTATACTATGTATTTTTCCCCAATGTCTTGCCACGGTGCTCCAGAATCTTTCCCGGATGCCAGCGCTGACCTGCAATCCACCCGGCGAGGCGCACGCCCGTTGCTCGTTGCGCGATTGCCCAACGCAAACCAGTCCTTCACACGGCGCCTCTCAGCAGCGCTTCCGAGTAGCGCGTCAGCTGGCAAAGCATTGCTTTCAAAGAGGTATTCGCACGAGCGGCGCAGTCGCGCCGCGCCGCCGTGGCACTCAGAGCCCCTTCACACGCGCCACTCAGCAGCGTTTACGAGTAGCGCGTCTGCTGGCAAAGCATTAGTTTCAAAAGAGGAATTCGCACGAGCGGCGGAGTCGCGCTACGCCGCCGTGGCGCTCCGAGCCTCTTCACACGGCGCCTCTCAGCAGTCCTTCCGTGTGACGCCTCTGCTGACAAAGCATTGCTTTAAAAGAAGGTATTCGCACGAACGGCGCAGTCGCGCTGTTGTGGCGCTTAGTGGTGAACTCCCACTATCAGCAGCGCAGACGCGATTCCATGACACCGCCAGCAGGACAGTTCTAAACGGCAGCTTTCACATTAGGCCACAGGGGCGCGCCACTGAACGTTTCTGTTTCCATGTTGACTGCCTTGCGGCCGCTGCAGCTGCCATTGCGGTGACTGATGAATCCTTCCTTTCTCACGGGCAGTGGTGCTCGGCGGTGCCAGTATACCAAAAGGGTCGGCGCTTCTCAGTGGTGCCGTATGAAGGAGCCTTTTACATGTTGCTTGCCTTAAGGCCGCCGGTGCCCACGGTGGTGTGCCTCACAAATCCTTTATTTCTCACGGGCAGTGGCGCTCAGCTACGGTTGCCATATGTCCTGAAAAAGCGGGACATGTCCTGAATATCAACATGTGTCCCGCTGTCCCGCCAAATTTTTCTTTGTTTCTGCCAAATGTCTGAATTTGTGTATTTCGATATAATTCCACAGAGTGCTATAAAAAATCTGTTTTGGAACTACTTGTGAACTACATCACAGAACTAGGCGTTACGTAAGATAATGCAAGCGGCAAACTCCTTTGTTAAGCAAACATTGCTATTTTAGTCTTTTTTACGGTACAACCTGAGAGCTGGGAAATAGATAAAGAAAGGAACTGTGTTTTGAATGGAAGTGCATCTCTTTTTCTCACACTGTGTTAATGCACGACAGTCTGCAGTGTAAAGAAAAAAAGGGCTCAGTCAATAACAGTATTATATCGACCAAAGTCATACTTTAATTAATATTGTATATAAATACTGTGAAGCACTTCACAAATTTTGTCGTGGAAAACTAAGGAAATGACCTGGATAATCTGAAAAGTCGGGTAAATTCATCTTAGAATAAGAGCGGTTACTGTAATACTCTTGAAAATGTGCACTGTAATTTATCTTGATCAGCTATTTAGTTGTATAAATGATATACTATTTCTTTGTTATACGACTTACTATTCAGGTAAACAAAAATAAAAATAAAAGCTCTGAATTGCTATTTTGGATGTCCAAAATTCTATTGCTATCCTTATGGCCACGCTGCACTCGGCGGTTGCTGGCGCACAGAGCTGGACACTTCTTGGTGGCGCTTCCGAGTTACCCCCCTGTGAAGGCCTATTTTCTGAATATTCGCTGCCAATTTCAATATGGGCATGTGAAGGTGGCCAATTTCAATTTTGAAGAATAGAACGAAAAACTTATATGTTTAATATTATTGTAATTGTAGGAAGGTATCGAAAAAATCTACTTTGGCAATTTTTGAAAATGCAATGAGTTAAACGAAAATCGCACCTGCAACACCATTTTTATACGTGTACTTTGCCAGAGCGAGAAAACCAATTATAGAAAAAAAACTTGAGTAGATTTTATGAAAGAATTGTTTTAAAACTGCCTCTATTTCATGACAAACTACGCGCAAACACTCATCGTCATAAAAAAAGCTGCACACAGAAGGACGAGGCGGATTGCGTCTCTGAGCTGTCTCGTGGCTCAAAGTCGCTCGCCTTTCACCACTGAGGTCCGGGTTCGATTCCCGTCGATATCATGTGAAATTTGTTCCCACAAAACGAGTTCGGCTGCTTCGCAAGGGCTAGTTCAACCTTTGTGAAGTGTCCTAAACCTTACCCCCTTCCTTATTCCTTCCCATTTCTGGCCGCTGGGTAGTGCCGCAGGGGCGCGCGGTGTGAGGCGCGTACGCGGAGATGCTACCTGGCGGCCCTCTTGCCAATTGACAGACGAGACGTGACTCAAATATAGAGAGCGCTGATGTTAAGTGATATGATGAAATAGGTACAGCGCTGATGTTAATGGAGGATTACTCCGATCGACTTGCGCTCAACGCCCACAAGGGCTTAAGAGAGGCGTTGCGTCATCACGCAACAAATGTAAAAAAAAAAATAAATAAATAAATAAAATAAAAAAATTTTAGCAGGTAGAGGGTACCACGCATACGAAATGATTATATTTTCACTTTTGTAGAACCAATATTTACTGCGCTTACACGCCCACAGGCTGCACATGTTATTTTGGTGTGTGGTCGCCTTGTTGGCAAACACAGGCGTCTAGACGTCGTGGCATGGAGTTGTACAAGTCTCTAAGGGAGTCCTGTGCTAGTCCATGCCATGCAGCCTGCACCTGAGCGCGCGGTTCTTGCAAATTGGTGGGTAAGGATGGGGTCCTGTTCGCACTCTCCGTGGCACCCCCAACATTCTCGATCGGGGAAAGGCCTGGCAATGCGGCTGGCCGTGCAGAGTATCCACGGCTGCAAGGCATGCTCGGGAGATGTATGCGGTAGGCGGACGCGCATTGTCCTGTTGTAATAGGGCGTGGGCGTGGGCGTTCACGAACGGCAGGGCCACCGGTCATCTCCTGAACGTACCGTGCGGATATCACGGTGCCCCTGAGGAGCACTAACTGTGAACGGGTACCATAGATATAGCCCCACACCATCACATCAGGTTGGCGGGACATGTGATGGAATACCACAAACCGCTCGTCGTGGCGCTCCCCACTCCGCTTTCAGACACGGACCCAGTAGTCGACGTCATTAACAGAAGCGGGACTCGTCGCAATAATGACCAACTGCAAGTCTGCATGGCCCAGGTCCATCGTTCCCGACACCGGCGAGTCAGTAGCGACGTTGCTGGGGTGTGAGGAGCAGGCGCGGTAACGGCCAGCATATGGCGAGCCCTGCGTTGTGCCACCGCATGCCAGTGGTACTGGCACGTACAGGATGTGACAGTGCAGGCTACACAGCCCGCTGAATTACCGCTATCGTTGCCGTTGGATCTGGTCGCCCGTGGCGGACAATTCGTCGGTCCTCTCTCCTCCTCGTGCGTGGCGGACGTCCAGATCCTGCATGTCGTGTGTGCGTACGTTCCTCAATCCATTGCCGCCAACAGAGGGCGATGGTGGTGTCCATACGACCGGTGTGGCGCACAATACGGCGACAGGACCAACCAGCCTCCCACACACCTACGGTGCGGCCCCTCTCGAAAGCTTCTATCTCGACAACCGGCTGTCGAACGCGTCGCCTAGGCATAGTGTACGTGCAGGTGACGCTCTGGCGACGCTACCCGATGTTGCAATGGCCGGCGCGGCCGTATGAGACCCTCTTTTCTCGGCCGGTGGGCGCGACGACACGCCCCTATCCCCGACCCCAGTGAGCGGTCGACCGTGAAAACGAAATCATTGGCTTAGCGAATGGTGTGCAAAATACCCACCGAGTTTGCAGCAGATCAGTAGAGCCCTTCGGGGTGCAGTTTTTTTTATGACGATGTGTGTATATTGAAAAATGATTCACGACCTCATTTAAAAGATTTAATTTTGAAGAACACATTGCTTTTAAAAAATGTGTATCTCCATTGCTGTAGTTGCAGGAAGACGCCAAAAAAATTAACGTTTGCAATTTTCCAAATTCAGAGGTTAACGAAATCGGACCTGCGCCATATTTGTGAACAAACTTTACTTATCCAAGAAAAGGTTGACAAAAGTGTAGCCATCTTTGAGAAAATTTTGAAAATGTCCCTGAGGCTTTATGTAAAGTACTATCCAAAATCGAAATACTCCATTCAAATTCAAGGGGCCGCGACACCTGCCAGATCAATCGGAAAATATCAATTCCAGTAAAAATTTCGCTTACTCTTTAGCTGGTAACTGCTGTTCACAGAAGGACGGACGTTTTGCTGTAAACTAGTTTTCGGTATCAATATCACATATATCATGGATTCTGACAAAGTATCATTTCAGAGAATACAATCAAATATATTTAGGAACAAGAATTATCCCAGGAAAGTAATAAGAAAGTCAAAAGCGGCTGTTGAGACATTCCGGAAAATTTTTACTTTCCCGTATACATACGTATATGCGGAGCAATATAAGTAGTATAGGGAAAGTTATGTAATGCTGGGGAAAATCGATTTCGAGGTATCTATGGAAATATACGTTTTGGGGTCCCCTGATACCGAAAAGTGGTTCATTTCAAAACGTTCGTCCGTCTGTCAGTCTGTGAACAACCGTAGCGCCGAAACCACAAGTACGATTTCTTCCAAAATGAATATTCCGCTGCCAAGAACTACAAAATGAAGATACATTTTCCTTCAAATAAAATTTGTTGTCCAAAGTGAGTTCTATCATTAGGTAATGTATATTCTTTTGAAAATTTTACTAGGTTTTGTGCAAAATTGCACGCAATATTTGCAAAAATTACCAAAACCAGATTTCTCAAAAACGGCTCCAAATTGTTTCTTTAAACTTCTTGTAGGAATACTGATAAATGTTCTCTATGAGATGGACTTTAACGCCATATTGCTCTATTCTTTTGTTTTTTCAAAAATTACAAAAATGTAGTTTTTTGACTTGTCTCACACGTCGTCAATATTTTACATTAGCGGCAATTTGTTCACATTACTAAGTTTATGAGTACATGTGCTTTAAATAATGTCGTAGAATGTGTATCAAATACTCAACCGTTTTTGTGGTGAAGACTAGCTTAAATCCGAATTTTCAGAAACGCTCAAACGCCATTTTCTCATAAATGGCTCCAAATTTTTTCTTCAACACTTGTCGAACATGTAGTGCTATTTGCACTGTTTAATGTGACGTATAGTTCATTTTGGGGTATTTTTTCGTTGTTTTTTTTTAAATTACACAAATGTAATTTTTTTTGAAAGATTTCTCACACCGTTAATATGCACGTTTTCTACAATTTGTAAACACTTGAATTTGTGCGTGAAAGTGCTTCAAATTACTTTAAATGAAGGTTTTTCGACAACTCAAAAACTTCTGAGAGAAAGAGCTTCAAATTACGCATTTACAGTAGCGCTTAAACGCCATTTTCTTAAAACGGCTCCAAATTTTTCAACTATAAATGACATTTAGGACAAGGTTTTACTGTTTTTTAATATTCATAAAATAATATTTTTGTTCTACTATTAAGAATGATATGAGGTTATGTCATATCATAGAGTACATTTAGCATTATCCTTACGAAAAGTTTAAAAAAATTGGAGCCGTTTTTGAAAAATTTTGAAAATATCCGATGGGTTTCATGTAAACTACCCCTAAATTTTGAAGAAAATTTTTTCCACTTTGGGGAATATCCATTTTGGAAGAAGTCGTACCTATGGTTTAGGCGCTAGTGTTGTTCACAGACTGACGGACGGACAGAAGGACGTTTTGAAAAGAACCACTTTTTCGGTATCAGGGGACCCCAAATTATTTTCGTTGAAATCTGGAAATCGATTTCCGCAGCATTACGTACCTTTCGCTATACTACGTATATTACTCCATATATACGTACGTATACGGGAAAGCAAGGAAAGTGGGTTAGTCACAGTAAGTTAATAATTATAATTAAAAACAAACCTCAGTGAATTGTGGCTCTCAATCATTAGTTTCCCAAAGGTGGCGTAATCACCAGCTTTTAAAGCTTCTGAACCATCTAATGTTCTCCTTATTTCTCCAACCACATGACGCGCCCTTTTGATAACCAAGGGTCAGCTCCTCTACACTCAGTACTATAGAATCAAAAAAGCATTGCGATATATTCCAGATATCCTTTTTCGGTTAAAATATGAATGTGCGAAAATATTACACGATACTCACCTTTTAAATCTTCCTCATTCGCATCTCTCAAACTTTCCTTTTTATTATCTTTGCAGCATCTTCACACTGTTTCCGCGGGTCGGATACTCGCTACTTGACAACTCATGGTGTACATTCGAGTTGGTCACAAGGAACTACCACGTTCGGGTCATTCATAGCGCCAAGTGAACTTCCATTGATCTAAAAAAATTGGAATATTGTGAAAGTAATATAAGCGTTTACGGCCTGTGTCAATAATTAAATTGTTTACCGGGCTAATAGGCAGTGGTCAATGGAAGTCATTCCCCCCAGACAGTTTGTCTGGAACTGCGGCAGACGTCAGCGGCGGTGAGGCAATGATCGGAGACCCTCCTGGTGAGTTCCTGGCTGACTAATGTTATTAGTGATATTAGTAAGAACGAAGCACACCATATTAGTGACACTAGTCAGCCAGGAACTCACCAGGAAGGTCCTTTGACCATTGCCTCACTGCCGCAGTTAAAGACAAAGTGTGTGGAGGATATGACTTCCATTCGCCGGTTTCGTCGCTTCAGTAATACCTTCTTTCCGTTAGTTGGTGAAAGGAGTGTAACAAAATTTGCGTGTTCAGACGGAAAAGCAGGCTTCATGGCCTGAGTCTCGCCACGTAAAATAAGGCAATTCAATTCAATCCATTGACCACCGGCCTAATAGCCCGGGAAAACAATTTAATCAATTGTGAAAGTACTCTAATAGATCACAGAGTCTCACAGAGCAAAAATATATTATTGAAATAACGTACTGTACCTGCAGTCAATCATTAATGCAAAGCCTTCTTCTCCCATGCAGAGATGAACTGATCCATTATTCCACAGGGCATTCCGGCGAAATCGTGCTCAGCTTTCTGACAAGCCAGAGCCTTCTCCACCAGGCTGAAAAATTAAATGGATATTACGCACTACTCGCGCACCTATCGTACAAGGTGGCGCTAAATGGATGGCGCTTACAACTCAGGTCTTTTGGCCGGTTAATGTTTCTAAAAATGTGTAACTGCTACTTCTATAGAGCGCTACTGGAAACTCCTCCTCCGAATGGAACACTCGACACAATGACAGCGTCAAACCCAGGAACGTCACCTGGACATTGAGAAACACTGATTAAAACCTATTTCTAAGAAAAGAAAGTGAAACTCGACGGTGCATAAATTACCCTTGAAATTTGCAACTACTCCTTTGACATAATTTGCCCATTTCGGAGTTCCCGGTTGGAGTGGTTCTTTCGACGGAATAGAAAAGCTTGTGGAAGTAGGCATGTCGGCATTTTCACTCGTAGTAACAACATTGCAAGTGTCAGAGCCATTTTTCTTTCCAGCAACTATGGTGATCATAGGTAAAGCCTAGTTATGGGAAAACAATATCATTACATTAACATACAGTTTATAATATTTCTATTCATATATATAAGAACATTTAATAAAATGACACCATATATGTCATTTTAATAAGTACAGAGATGGCCAAATTATTAGTCTAAATATTCCAAATCGAAATAAATTATAAAAATTACACAGCTGAAATATATAAGTATTAATGCATTTATAAGTACAAAAAAAAGAAAAAGAAAAAAAGGCGGTTTGTAAACATTACTGCATTTGGGTCATTCCATGTCAAATCGGCAAAAATTTCCCGACCATCTTCCAATTGGACTGAAACTTCGTAAATCTTTTAGAATGACGAAACAACACCGAATATAATCTTCTTGGCATTAAATTTTACTTCCTTTGAAATTTGAAATGTGATGACTCTATGAGATGACATTAACGACATATTCTTCTATTCTTTTGTTTTTTTCAAAAATTGCAAAAGTGTAGTTTTTTCTTGTCTCTCACGTGTTATATTTACATTAGCGGCGATTTGTTCACATTATTATATTAATGAGTACATGTGTTTTAAATAATGTCAAATAAAGTTTCTCGAAAATTCAATAGTTTTCTGTGAAAACTAGCTAAAATTGCGGATTTTCAGAAATGCTCAAACGCCATTTTCTCAAAAATGGTTTCAAATTTTTTGTTCAAACTTTTCAAACGGATAGTGCTAATTGCACTCTTTAAATGGCGTAAATTTAATTTGTGGGTATTTTTTTGTTTTTTCAAAAATTACAAAAATGTAATTGTTTTGAAAGTTCTCTCATACGATTAAAATGCATGTTGGCACATTGGCATCAAAAAACGACTCAAATTTGGCGCCATGGCGGGAGATTGGTTTTTAATAACAATCTTTGGCTTACTAGCTCAGAAGTTGCATTTTAAACGTACCGCGACGGACTTATAATAAATTCCCTCCAAAACCGCGTGCTGGCTGCGAAAAGAGCGGGTATATAAAGTTTCTTGTTTTCGTCGTATTGCATTCGATCTAGCGGGCTACGTGTAATAGTTTCATCTCTCTTGGACAGGGGGCAGCACCTGCCGGGTTCCGCTGCCAAGCACTCTTGTGCAGAGAAAATTATTCAGACACACTCGATCTCCGTTTTAACCTATGACAGCATTGTCGCCAAATTCAAACGGCGAAACAGCTCTTCAAAGCAGCCGCTCCGCCCAGGGAACGAGCTTCAGTGAGCTCGCATTAACGTTCCATGAGAACGGGTTAAACTATCAAAGTTGGCACCAGTGTCGTCCGCCACTAGGCCTTTTCAAAGATCAACCGCTTTTGCGCGGGAAGCACTCTGAAGGCACGAGTGAAATTTTGTGCAATACAAATTAAATAAGGCTACTGTTTTCATGTGAGAACGAGGTAAAAAGGTAAACGATTTATTCTATGATTGCTTATTTCTTCATATTATCTTCTAATAAGAGGGAACACTGTGTCTTTTCAGACATCGAGCGAGCGAGCATTCCATAACGTTCGTCTCGCCATAACCAGTCAGGCATTTGATGCGCTCTCCCGACCTGAATATTAACCTAAATCTGAATCTAATAAGGAGCTATATTCGCAACGTTACCAATGCACATTTCCAGCAATTTATAAACACTATTCAATTTGTGAGTGTAAGTGCTTCAAATGAATTCAATAAAGTTTTCGAAAACTCAAAAATCTTCTGTAAAAAAGAACTTCAAATTTCGCATTTGCAATAGCTCCTAAACGCCATTTTCTTGAAAACGGCTCCCAATTTTTCAACGAAAATTGCCATTTAGGGCAAGGTTTAACTGTTTTTTTAATATTCTTAAAGAATAGTTTTGTTCTACTCTTGGGAAACCAAAAACTAATAAAACTAAAAAAAAAAAAATGAAGTTTGGGCGGCGATAGATGGCAGCTATCAAGAGTATTGGCAAGTCCGAATAGCTAGCCGGGACCAAACGAAAACAGAAAACTAACATGGGAAGTCTGTGCCATTTGTAGCACCACTAGTTTACCATTTAATGTTATCAAAAACCTTTAGCTTTAAGGGTGAACCATGCCATGGTGGTTAACATAGCAAAGACAGATTAACTGTTTTTCCTTGCTGTAATGCAGATGGAAGCGACAAACTTCACCGATCGTAATAGGTAATCTGCCAAACCAACAGCATTTTAAAAGGGCAGTTACTCTTTCCGTGTAAATACTATAGCACAAGAGTGCAATGGATGACTACTGAACTGTTCACACAAATTCCTTCAGGCATTGATACAAGGCTGGGTGCCACAAACCGAAAAGTTATCTTGTTCGTGGGATATGTGCCCAGCCCATCCCTTGCAGCAGCATTTTTTAAGAAATGTAAAAGTTCGTTTTTTTCCCTCCTAACTGCACCAGTAAGCATCAACCATTCGATCTTGGCAACCTTTAGAGTGGGAAGTACTCATTAGAAATATAAAGCTAGTTGCAAAGTAAGATGTTTTTACAAGTTTTTTAGATAATATCCTTTGAAACTCATGTAGAACATCACATTTCAAAATTTTCAAAAGAAAGTAAAATTTAATGCCATAAAGACAATATTCGGTGTTCTTTCGTCATTCTAAAACGATTAAAAATGTTTCAGTATAATCGAAAGATGGACGGGAAATTTTGGCTGATTTGACATGGAATGACTCAATTGTTAGTTGTAAAGTGCTTTCAAATGACTTCTTGTGAGAAGAGCTTCAAATGACTTCTAATGAAGTTGTTCGAAAACTCCAAAATTTCTGTGAAAAAGAAATTCAAATTTCACATTTCTAATACTAAAACGCAATTTTAACGACTCCTCATTTTTCGATTAAAATTTCCATACAGGACGAGGTTTTATTTCTCTTAAATATTCTTAAAGTAATATTTCGGTTTTACTACTAAGAAACTGAAAAAACTGATTACAAAACATGAACTTTAGGCGGCGATAGATGGCAGCTGGTAAATTTATGTGGCAAGAGCAGAAACGCTAGGCCAGACCAAAGAAATTAGAAAACTAACTAGTACGAGAAAGTCTGTGCCATTCTGTAGCACCTCTAGTTTGTTATTTCTAGATATTCCAATTATGAAAATAAACATTTAACAATTTCATAAGTTATGAAAGTCGTGAGTTATGAGAGTCATTACTCTCGATGTTCTATAGCAAAGGTTGTTGGTACAAGATTTTGGTACCGTTTTTAAATAACAAACGCAGTGCGCACAAGGACCAAAAGGACAAAGAGGGACAAGTGGGCAAATCGGGGAATGGAGAACGAAGAGGGCAAGGGACAAAATGGGACAAGGGGACAAATGGGACAAGAGGACAAATGAGGCAAAGGGGGAAAATAGGGCAAGGGGACAAATGGGATAAAATAGAATAAGGGAGAAAATGGAAAATTGTGGCAAAACGGGACAAGGGTACAATTTAAGCCAAGGGGGCACGCGGAAAAGAGGAATGGTTGGTTGCTAAGTAGTTTACCGACGCAAATAACAAAAATTCATAAACGCCATTTTGATGATTTGGGGGGGGTTATTAAAAAATTACACAACTGTATTTCTTATAAATCTCTAACGTTAATATTTATATAACAGGCGATTTTAAACATTATTACGTATGTGAGTGCAAGCGCTTCACATGACTGAAGTTTCTCGAAAATTGAAGTTTTCTTTGAAATGAGCTCAATATTGTGCATTTTCAGATACGTTCAAACGACATTTGCTATAATCCGGTTCTAAATATTTCAATGAAAAATTGTTTGTAGGACCAAATTTTGCCCTTCTATAATTTTTCAATTCTAACATCAAAGACAGGCACGTAGCCTGGGGAGGGGCTCGAGGGGCTGAAGCCCTCCCCGAAATTCTAATCTTTTTTTTCATTCATTCATTATTTTATTTATTTATTTAGTAGTTTAAATATATAGGAATGTATAAAGTATTTAGAGACAGATTCACTTCAAATGAAGAAAATTCTTCCAAGTTTCCAAGTGCTTCTTCCAGGCTTTGCTTCCATCCATGAAATGAAACAAGTCGGGAATTTAGCTCCATACTTTGAAAAGAGAACATCACTCTCTGCAGTTAAAACTGAGTATGAACTATGGTGTAAAAAAAGCTTCCACCATTGATGCTAACCTCGAGGTGCTGAAAGTCTTAGAGAACTGCGATCCAGTATATTTACATACTATTAGATACTATCTTAGCTACCTTGCCAGTAACAACTGCTAGTGTAGAGCAGTGGCGTGCGGTGATAATTTTAGTAAGGGAAACACTTTTGAAGTCGAAGGTATAAAAAACGTAAACAGTTAAAGATGATATAAATTTCACAAAATGTGAATATTAACCCGGGCGTCTTGCATACGAACGTAACTGATCGCCTGGAGTAAACAGACCCCATGGAAAATTTCGTAGGCTAAATGCCTTCTAACATTATACACAAATATAATTAGGTATTTATGTGACTAACTTAACGTTATTTATCGAGTACTTACTTATTTAAAATTATTAACAAATTTATAAGATCGATCAATGCATTAAATCATTTTTTTCTTTCATCAAATGAAAAATAAGTGAGTAAACTTTAATATATGGTGAATGTTAATTTGAAAATGTATCTATAGAGTTCAGTAATAATGTTTTTCACGATGTATACAAACAATGAATGTGATGTCAGTTCTACTGTTTTCTTACACTTTTCATTCTCTGAATGCTCTGCGGTTTAAATTCCTTGGATAAATTTCACGTCCTGTTAGTTCTCATTCTTGCATGTTGTGTTTCTTGTTTTTGCTCTGAATGCAAATACTGTATTATTTTGGTATTACCTCTTGCCACAATCCTGGTAGAATTTATCTCATAATAGACTAAGGGCGAATACGATCCAAACTTCCGTCTGCAATTCTTATGTGTGGAGATTCCTCGAAATATCTGAATTGTTTTATTATTCTGAAAGTTGATCGTGACTACAGAAGAACTCCAATTATCCGAACTCCGACTATCCGAATCGCCGATTATCCGAATCACAAAAAATTGTCCAAAAAAAGTCTAAGTGCGCTATTATTCTTCCCCCCGCGAAGCCAGTGTTTGCGCGTCAAGTCTTGACTTGACTTGTCTTAACTTGCCGTTGTGCCTACACTGACTTCCCCCCGCGAAGTCAGTGTAGGCACAACGGCAAGTTAAGACAAGTTCCGGCGCATTGCAGTCACGGCGCACCTGTCATTGTTTGTTTTGATTAGCCAGTGTGCTATTGACCTTGCTCGAGGACGCTACTCTTTCGCTACGGCTTACTTTTGTTTGTGCGTGTACAATACTGTATTGTTTTTATACCATGGCTTCGAAAAGAAAATGTGTTTTGCTATCGTTAGCGGACAAACTGAAAATTATAGAGCAACTCGATAAAGGTGTAACGGGTAAGAAGTTGTCTGAGATTTATGGTGTTGGACAAGCAACAATTTCTCACATTAAAAACAGTAAGTCAACACTTTTAAACTTTGTTTCGGTGCTTGAAAATGAAGATGGAAGGAAAACAATGAAGACAGCAACCAACAAAAATTTGGAAGATGCCGTGTTTAAATGGTTTTTGCAGCAGCATTCTATGGGAAATCTGATTTCAGGTCCAATCCTTTGTGAAAAAGCCAAAATCTTAGCAGAAAAGCTTGGTTATTCATCTTTTAAGGCTAGTAACGGCTGGCTAAGGAATTTTAAATTCAGGCATGGTGAACGCGAGTTAGATTTGGCTGGTGAGAAGCTTTCAGCAGACTCTGCAGCTGCTGAAAATTTTATTGAAAAATTTAAAACTGCATCAGAATCCTATGATCCGGAGTTTGTTTATAATGCCGATGAAACTGGCCTTGTTTGGAAAGCATTACCAAAAACCACTTTGGCTTCTAAAAGGGAATCTAGTGCCCCTGGACATAAGGTCAGTAAAGAACGTGTTACAGTGCTTAACTGTGCCAACTCCACTGGAAATCATAAACTGCCACTTCTTTTGATAGGAAAATCAAGAAATCCAAGAGCATTTAAAAACGTAAAAAAACTTCCACTCTTCTACAAAAGTCAACCCAAGGCCTGGATGACTGCAGCTTTGTTTACCGAATGGTATGATGAAGTGTCTATTCCTGAAGTGAAAAAGCACCAAAAATCGGTGGGAAAAGAAGGCAGTAAGGTGCTTTTAATTGTTGATAACGCACCCACTCATCCTACAGCAGAACTGTTGGAAAGAGAGAATGGGCAGTTTAAAACGACGTTTTTGCCTCCCAATGTTACAAGTTTGCTGCAACCCATGGACCAGTCTGTTATTGAAACAATGAAGCGCCATTACAGAAGGCAACTGCTGAGAAAACTGCTGATCGAAGGTGCTGAAGATGAAGAATTGGTTTTGGCAAATCATAGCAAAATAAATTTAAAGGACTGCTGTTACATGGTAGCGGAAGCTTGGAGTTTGGTTACGGCAGTGACGCTAAGACGTGCGTGGAATAAACTGAAAGGCCTACCGTCTGAGAAGAACAAAAAAAAAGAATCTGAAGAAAATGAGAAACAAGAATATGGAGAGGATGATGATGATGAAGATGCGTTGTCACTAGAGGAAATAAGAAAAATGATTGTAAAAATTCCTGGTTGTACAGAAGTAAGTGCTGAAGATGTAGGAGAGTGGATGGCTTGTGACACGTCTGACCCTGGTTTTCAAATTCTCAATGACGATGAAATTGTTGTAAGTGTGAGAGAAGATGTTGAAGTGGAAGTGGAAGAAGAACTTTCTGCTGATGTTGAAGTAGACGCTGGACCATCAGCTAGTGAAGCATTTGCCGGCCTCGAGACTGCTTTGAAGTGGATGGAGCGTCAGCCCGAGTGTGACCACTGGCAACTGCTCACCGTCAAGCGAATGCGTGACCTGGCTGCCCGAAAACGGTTGAAGACCGCAAACAGCTTACATTAACGGAGATGTTTAAAAAACAATGATTTTTATTTCTAAACTTGTACATAAGTACATTTTATTTATATTTAAAACATGTGAAAATTTCATGTTTCTTTCATTTAATTCAATAAAAAAATAGTGCAATATCAAAACGTAGCTTTTATTCTCTCCAATGGCAATTTTTTAAAAAAAATCCGATTATCCGAATATTTGATTATCCGAATGGGTCCCGGTCCCCATTAATTCGGATAATTGGAGTTCTACTGTACTTCGAATGTATCACCGGAAATGGAGATTATCGCAAGGGATCCGTGGGCGTTGCGCCGCCCATGTCGATCGGCTCAGCCTGTCAACGCGGGTTGTTCCAACTTTCCTCGCTAGATGCCGTGACTACTGCGCGGAATGAGTTCGCCAATGCATTCCCTTGCCGCAAGGGAGAACTGCAGAACGGTACGTAAAGAATTAGTTTGTTTAGAATACTTTCTTTAACTTAATATAAACGTTCTCGGTATTATTAAGTGCATTATACTTTCATTGTATTATATTGTAGATAGCACGTACATAAAACACTCTCAAAAAGCCAAAATGATAAATTCTTTCGAACTTGAAATTGCTCCCAGTCGATCACAACGGAATGAATTCTAATATTCATTCTCTTCGCGCACTCACGGACTGACCCGACTTTTCACTTTTCATGAGGAAGTTGAACGCCTGCACCTTCGAAGAACGAAGCTTCGCTGACGTCACGAGATGAATTTACACACTATTTTGAAAACATCGATTGTTACGGTTCAATCACTAGTACTTAGCTCAGAATTTGAGTTGAGTGAACAGTTTTGCTCTGGCCATAAGCAACGAATATTTTTAGAAAGGATTTTTCTGTGCTTTGCTTAGGGGAATGACTCATTCCCTTCATTCCATGCACGCCACTGGTGTAGAGAGGTCATTTTCTACAATGAAGAGAGTAAAAATGTGTATACGTAGTGTAATGCGTGATAACAAACTCAATGCACTAGCCATTATTTCAATTCATAGGGATATCACTGTAGACAAAATTATTGACATTATGGCTAAAAAGAAGATCAGAAAATTGCTTTTGTAGTTGACACCTCCTGTAGTTTGGTTTATTGGAATAGAAAATAATAAATTAAATATTGTGTTTAAATTTTCGAAATAATGTTATGAGGAAGAATCATGTCTGTGTTTCATTTATTAAGGGATTATCTCTTTTAAACCAGGGACCGAAAAGGTATTGAATACCGGTAAAATACCGGTATTTTTTCATACCGGTATAAAATACCTTTATTTTATACCGGTAAAATACCTTTATAGGACGTCTATACCGGTATGGACGTCCACAAAGGTTATACCGGTATTTTCGAAGGAAACAGTGTCGCGTTCGCGGCCTCACACGCGCGTTCGCTCCCCAAACGCGGGTTCGCTCCCCCAAAGGCGCATTCGCGTCCCCACACGCGCGTTCACTCCCCCACACGCGCCTTCGCGGCCCCACACGCGCGTTCGCGTCCCCACACGCGCGTTTGCGTCCCCACACGCGCGTTCGCTCCCCAAACGCGCGTCCGCTCCCCAAACGCGCGTTCGCTCCCTAAACGCGCGTTCGCTTCCCAAACGCGCGTTCGCTCCCCAAACGCGCGTTCGCTTCCCAAACGCGCGTTCGCGTCCCAAACGCGCGTTCGCTCCCCAAACGCGCGTTTGCTCCCCAAACGCGCGTTCGCTCCCCAAAACCCCCGGTCAGAAACTCTGCGGAGTCCATAATTGTTCCTCTGAGCAATCTCAGCGTAAAAAATCAGAATGTTTCCCGTCCGAAATCTGTATGATTATACTGAAATACCGGTATTTTCTCATGAAAATACCGGTATTTTCATGAGAAAATACCGGTAAAATACCTCTAAATAGAGGTATTTTACCGGTATAGACGTCGAATAAAGGTAAAATACCTCTAAAAATATCGGTATTTGACGTCATATACCGGTATTTTTAAGGTATTTTGAATAAAGGTATAATAGAGGTAAAGGTATTTCTATACCGGTATAAATACCTTTACCGCTATTATTTCGATATTCAGTCCCTGTTTTAAACAAACCCGATAAAGATTTTATAATAAATCTCGTAATATCCATTTTTTAAAATTTTGGAAGCCCCTCCCGAGAAATAATCCTGGCTACGGCCCTGATCAAAGAACATGAGAAAAAAACGACTTTTAAAGCCAATAGATGGCAGCTCGGAAGAGAGTGAGGCTAAACCGAAAAGCTAGCCGAGACTGAAGGATAAGATAACTATATAAAACTATAACCACACAATACACGTACAAGAAAGTCTGTGCCATTTGTGGCACTTTGAGTTTCTTAGTTCAGTGACGTGTGTGAATACGAATGTACTATAATCAGTGGCGTAGGTTGTTTGTGTCACCCGGGGCAAAACTGATGGTATCACTCTCCCCATAAATTAAATATAAAAAAACTATTAATGAATAATTTCTACATTGTTTAATAAAAATATATTTGCACGACATTTATTTATAATATATTAGAAAACTGCATTTAATTCAAAATAGCTGAAATTTAATTTTTAAGTAAATAATCCAAAACGAAGTATGACTAATTAACAAGTGCATGTTTTTATAAAAATATTATTTTTAAATAAATCATTAAAATTATATAATTCCAATTATAAAATTTTGTCACCCCCGAAATTTGTTGTCACCCCTAAAATGGTGTCACCTGGGGCGGACACCCCCCTGCCCCCACCTAGCTACGCCACCGACTAAAATACAATACTGAACTGTACTAAAGGCTGTTGATAATATCCATTCTACCCCCACCACGGCTGCAACCTGTGCAGCGGCAGATACGTGGCAAACAATCCGCGTAGCCGTGATTCTGATATCAGAAGTATCGGAAGGCGGAAGTTACACGTAATCCTATCGACTGATATGATAGAATGTGCTGAACAGATTTTCAAGCAAATCACAGAATCTAAAAATAATTAGTACTTACCATAGGAAGTACGAATCCATAATTATAGTCGGTATGCTCGCCTATTAAATTTACTCGTCCCGGAGCAGCCGCCGCAACTTCGGGTGGAGAATTAAAAAATAATTCATGTGCAGAAATTGCAGATTTCAATAACTCTTCTTCTGAAGGATATGGACTTGCCATCTCGAAAACGATGTTGAAGCGTTAGTAACAACTTTGAAAGTGACACTGCGAGGTTATCGTTCTACTTTATTATGTGATACAATGTCGAATTCCGATATGACAAGAGAGATAAGATAGTATAAGTAGCCTGCGAATTCACACGGGTTGCTTGGTACAACAAACAAAACAAACAATTACCCTGAATTGCTGGACAAATGACACTGCAAGTAATACACTGATTTCATTTTAACATGAGTGCAACGTCTCATGTACTGCATGCACTCTTGAATGCAAGCTGAAAGCTGCTTGTGCGTTGTTGACGTATCATGTATACGTTTTGGATTCTAGGTTTCGATTTTCAAAGTGGCAAGTGTAGCATGTGGTTTACAGAAAAAAATATCAATTATGTGAAAATATGAAATCTTCGAAATGTCTGTTACTGACCCCTTATTGAAACAGTTAAAAAGTAAGTGATATTTCATAACCTAAATTTATTGATTTTCCAGTAAATGAAATTGAGAAGTGATGTCAATACATAATAATAATAATAATAATAATAATAATAATAATAATAATATATTTATTTGTCACATAAATACAGCATAAGCCATGTATGACAAGTCAGCATATGTACATAATAATAAAATGTACAATATAGATATTTCTAAGTATTAAATACAGAAAAGAAGAAAAAAAAGAAATGAATATTAAAATTGAAAAAACTATACTAATAAAAAGAAGAAAGGAAAAAAGAAAGAGAGAGAGAGAAAAAAAAAGTAGTCGTCTTCTTATGAGTTGATGCCTGGGCTGGGTCCATCCCTTGCATTCAACAGTCAGTTCGGGGGTTTCGAACCATGCAACAGAGTGTATAAAATTGATTAGTACTAGTTTATATTTGGGTAGATACGTGTTTTTTGATGTATATATTCTTTTGTACTGTAAAATGTATGGTTTAACAGGAAGCTTTCAGTTTATTTTTGAATGTGTGTACAGAGTTTAAGCTTTTAAAATTCACTAGGGAGTTTGTTGTGTAGTGTAATGCCTTCTATAAGGGTACTTTTTTGAAAGAGTGAAGTTTCTCTGTGTGGGACATGCAGGTTTCTTTTTTGTCTAGTATCATAGTTATGAACTTCTGTGTTTAGAGTAACAGAGTCCTTGTTTTCTAAAAGTGCCTTCTTTGTGAAGATTAATATTTCTAAAATGTACACGCATGGTAGCGGTAGGATTTGTAATTTTTTGAAAAGTGGTTTGCAGGACTCGTATTTGTGAGTGTTTGTCATTGTTCTCAATATTCGTTTTTGGATGATGAAAGTGTGAATACTTTCTGGAGAATTTCCCCAGAATATAATTCCGTATTTTAGATGTGAGTGTACATTTGCAAAGTATACTGTTCGCAGTGTATCCAAGTTAGAATTTGACTTAAGAATGTAGATGGCATACAGATGTAATTATTAGGCCTACAGCTCTAATTTTGTTTTTATTTCAGACTGTACACTGCAGTTGGTTCAGTCATCCAGTAAATTAGAGGTTTTAGATAGTAATGAAAATCTGAAACAATTTTGCAGCTATGTTGAAAGGATTTTCCAAAAAGGGCTTCTCTTGCGTAGCTATTCTCTTGGATTTCTCAAAGTGCCAGAGAGTTGGCATTGGTTAGAGGAAGTTGCCACAATGGAACATGGGTAAATTATTAAACTAATTTATTCATTCTGTGTTATTGAAATTTTATTTGACTTTTTATTCTTATATTTGTTTGTTCTGATTTAGAGCAAACTATAATTACATATCATCTGTGACACTTGTGAAGAATTCACCAAAATTATCAACTGCTTTAGGGAAACTGCGATATCTCATACGTGTGTGCCTTCTCACAGATGTTTGCATGTTCCTGTTGAAATTCTGGTAAGTTACCTGCAATTCAGTTCAGATTAGATTATATCATTAAGCTAAAGTCTGTATTTTGTGATTGATGAAGAAATATTTAGCAAAATGAACAGGAGCATAAGAGCAGATACTAAAGGATCAGATACTTAAATTTTAACATTCCCCAATATTTTTTATTTCTTGGGTCTGGTTTGAAAGTTAAGATTTATTAACACTATTATTAAATGAGATATAATAATGTGTTATACTGTATATTTTAGAAATATTGAATTTGAAAGACCAGGGTCCAAATGTGGATTTAGGCTCTCTGTTGCCCTGGACAATACCAATTTGGCTACGCCTGTAAAAATTATTATTTATATTTATTGAAATATTTTTAACTATAATAATTTAAATAGTAAAGATATGTTGATAATGTTTATAATAATATGGACATAGGATATATTGATACGTAGGATATATTGTGGACCTAAGTCCATATATAAACCTATGTTGGGATGGTTCTCTATATAGGCCTAATCAAAATCAATACATTGATCCCCCTCAACATAAATCTACAAAGTCTGATTTGGTTGATACAGGGCCTTTTAGAGATGTTT
>JAHLJT010002811.1:0-11628 GCA_031308135.1 Acheta domesticus | reverse complement strand
AATTCCTTCGAAAAAGTACCAATTTCATAATGTTCTAAAAGAAGATATAATCGTTTGTTTCTTACGTCCGCCGAGGTTTCAGTTTGACTTTACATCTATTAACTAAGATTTCGGGATACTCTCTCACCTATGCCATCGTAAATGATGTCATCATCATTCCACTATATCCAATTTAATTACATCATCATCATCAGCATCACTGCTTAAATGAAACACCCTCTTTTCACCCATCTTTCGTCACCGCCATCATCCGTCATACTTCGCTTAGCCACCGAGCCTATTGTGCTCTCTCCGTTTTCCTTGAGGGCCTAAAATGACGCTGGTTGATAAATTGCCTTCCCGTTCTTCATCCTCACGTATTTGTTTTTGAGGGCACTTTATTCATGGGTTCAAAAACTGTCAACCGTAGTCACCTAAACTGTCGACGTATTCACTTCAACATCATGAGGTAAATATCGTATACGATTAGATTAGAGTCAGACACACAACATTACCCAGTAGGGGTGTCCCTTATATTGCCCTAAAAATTTTTTTGCGAATTTTTTTTGGCTCACCCCCTAAATATTTTCCATTGGGTCAAATTTACTCAAATATAAAATTTCAACTCAATAGGTCGATATTAACCCGTGCCGACTTGAGCGCGAAATTTGAATGTTGATGATTTTTGGTTTGGTTGGGTTAAGCCAGTGGAAAACTATTGACACATTTTTAATATATAATTTTATATAACACTTTACTTCATTTTCACTCTTTAGACTGTGTTATGGTTTTAACTTTTCTAGTGGGTACTTTTTTTCAGTATTTCTTTCTTGCAATATGCGTACAATGAACAATGTTCTTGAACAACACAACAAAATTGATTTCGCTCCTCATCTACATACAGTAGTCCATGAAAATCTTGCTTTAATTCAACAGGTCTTTCAGCGCAGTCATTCACAGATTTCAACTTTATAAATAACCTTTTAGCTTCTGAATATGAAGAGTTGCTTTTCCTGATCAAAGGACAGTTTTGAATAAAACAAGTACCCAACTTCAGGCAAGAGAATAGGTATCTGCTTTTGATTGACACAAAGTCGGCAATTTGTGTCATTCAAATGAAGATTAAATTGAATTAGGAGATGTATTGTAAATTTACGAATTAACAATTAAAGAACGGTCATCGGTATGTAATTGCGCTTATCATATTATTCTTCATCCAATTCTTTACAAAAAGGAAAACAACACACTAGCACGTGCAGATTTTCTCAGACTAAACTTGCTACCATTTTTGTTTTGATTTGTGGGTCTGCTTCATCAGGGAGTACAACAGACAACTCTTCTAATAAATACTACATACGGTATCTACATTGTTTTAAAGTTGCTTTTGAAATTGTGGAATCTATCCTTTCATGCAATTTTAGAAATTTTATTAAGCATCTTGATAAGGAGCTTTTACAGCTGCACTGCCCTAAAGCCACTGGTTGACATAATCAGTTACAATCAACAGAGAGACATTATTTAAGGAATTTTTAATTACACAAGATAGTTTAGATTTTGATCTGAGAAGAAACATTTTAAATATTAAATATCTCTTGCTATCTATCGAGATCGATGCATTGCCCCGGGAAGATGTATCTATATTTTGTTACTTTCATAAAATTCCAACATTTCTTTAATTTTGGACTCATTAAAGAACACTTTCCAAGTTTCTTTGCCTCTTTGAAAATTAATGGCATTAACACTCTCCCAGTTTTCCTTAAAATGCTAAAAAAAGGATTGCTTGCTACATTACGTATTTTACATTCAAACAAACATTGTAAAATAAAATTTTATTTATGTGATGACGGCGCGGAAAAAACAATCTCTGTCCAAATTTTCTTCAAGAAAGACGTATACTCCTTCAAAACGTCAAGTGTTTGATGCAGTTGTATCATATAAAAGAATTTGTAATCTTTTTCTTCTTGTAATGATCTTTGTCTCGCCCTTTCTTCTTTATCCGCGAGATGTTCGTCTAGTCCTGCAAGATAGCTTTTACATTCTGGCTCTCTCTGCCGAAATAAAAACATTCTTCTTCCAACGTAATTTGTGAAGCATTCGGATGTGCAATATCAAATAGATTCTTCAAATTGTTTCTAAACTCCTCTTCACGATGTTTAAAAATATCTTCTCACTTGTATGCGGTTTTTGTAATTTTCCTCACTCCGAATAGTACAAGTTAATAAGTTCGTGCATACAATGGTGATTAGCTCTTGTCGGGATTCTTGCTTTCTCCCAAAATATCATTCTCTCACGAACCACAAGTTTAGCGCTTGCACGAACTGTTTATTTTACTTCCCTTGTGTTATAAAATAAAACTTCAAGCACTTGTTTGATAGTAAATTGTGTCCAGTTATTTGGTGTTTTATATTAATAATTAATATTATGTCCTATTAAAACATACGTTCTTCGGCACTGCATATATGACACTAACATATAATATTATGTTAGATTAGCAACCTGTACACACGAGTGACACGATCGATTAAAATTCATGTATTGTGCTCGGGCCTCACTCAGCGGTGGGTGATAGTTCTGGAGATGTTTGACATGCGAATTTTGCGCTCAAGTCGGCACGGGTTAGAATGCTCCGATTTCAACAAAATTTGTATAGGCATGTTTTTAGGTCATTCGAACAAAATTGGAGGGTGAGCGGTCAAAAATTTGAAAGTCGGAAAATAAGGGACACCCTAATGTACATGCAACAGAACATAACGCGTACCAGTGTTCGTAACACTAAGCTGTTCCATTTATCGTCTACTGAGAAAGCACGTCACTGCAGTCCCGTCCGACTTGATAAAAAAATGAGCAATGCCAACGCGGAATATTTCTTTGATGTTACGCTGAAAAAAACGACAACAAATGGAACAGTACGTCGCAGCCCGACGTGACGATACAGCGTTTCTTTTGCCTTCTAAATATGGCACTCTATGGCGTGCATTTTGACACGTGGTTATAGAAGAATTTACGTAAGAACAGGCAAAAGTGACAGTTCTCTAAACAAGTGAACATCGCATGTTATTCAGAGAAGTATCCCTCCGCCGCGGCAGCTGTTCAGCCACGCCTCTTCGTAACCTCACTTCAAAAATGGCTCCCGTGAAGAGAACTACATATATGCAGAAGTCTAAGAGTTTCGCTCAAGTAAATGCACGTACGCGAGTCCGCGAAATATTAAATTTAATTACGCATGTGGAAAAATATATTAACATACTCTCATATGAAGTAAAAGAAAACTGCCACGAATGTGAATAGAAAGAAAAAATATTTTTAAGGGGACGTTCAAATATCTTTTCTTTGAGTTTCACAATGCAGCGAAGGGCCCATGAATTTTTGTAATGAAGAGTGGTTTATTTATAATTACAACACCCCGATTTTCCATACTTAGTACAATTGCTCTCATAACTCAAATGTGACTTAATGATTTTGTATGTCAAAAATGTTCTACAAGGCAATGCATTCCTTAATCTAGTTTGTCTATTTTCATCTCTTATTTCTTGGATGGATAATAGGCACATCCTTTAAATTCACTCTTACTAATTAAAACATCTTGTCAGTGAACGCTATCTTTTACTTGTATTCTTGCATCCTCAACTCAAGGCTTTACTAAATTTTTTCCAGAATTGTTTCCTTTACAAGCATCCCCTTAACAAATTATTATCTATTTTAAATACTTAATTATCAACAGAACATATCTCAATAATCTAAAATGAATAGATGGGTTTGAAAACTGTCCTATAAAGGTGCATAAAAAAGAAAAATTCACAAGAATATTTATTTATCACTTTGACCAATGGGGTGGAATTACCATTATACTTGAGCACCAAATTTGGATCCATCCCAGCATTTATGTATAATAATAATAATAATAATAATGATAATAATAATAATAATAATCATATTTTATTCATTTTCACAAAAGTTAATGAATGCAATTCAAGCACACTAATATTGAAAACAAAAACTAAGAAATGGTACAAAAACAACACAATTTGTAAACAAGGAAGTTTTACAAAACAGTATCCTATCATGATGGAAAATTAAATAATACATTTGTTGATACAAAGAAAACTGGCACAAACAATACACAAATTTAAAGAATAAAAATCTACAAATACAATACACAACACAACTTTAAAATACAATCTACAAATACCATACAATATTCATTTAAAAAATATACAATATATATTTTTAAATGTATATTGTATGGTACACAAATAAAATACACATCTTTACAATACAATCTACAAATACCACACAATATACATTTTAAAAATTTACAATATATATTTTTAAATGTATATTGTATGGTATTTGTATATTATATTTGTAGATTTTTATTCTTTAAATTTGTGTATATATATATAATTTAATTATTTTCATGTGTCAGTAGAAGTTTCCTGGAACAAAAACACAATAGCATTAGTATTCTATTTAGTTAACTGTTAATTAGTATTCTATTTTTTAGTTGAATATTTACTCTCTTAAAGCACCATGGCTTGTCATTATTGGGGATCAAGAAAATACTTCCCTAGAAAGTTAGTAATATCCAGTCTCAAAGGTACAATCTGAAAGATGGTCCGGGTCCAACTGCTTCATTCTCAGGCAACCCAATGTGGATCTATTGAAGATAAAGTGAAATGTAATAGACGACAAAATTTATAGTTTCATTAATTAAAATATAAGGAAACTATACTACAACAGGATCATCCTTGTTACTTTACCCATAAATACAGTACAGTTCTGATTTTTCTGTACTATACTACTACAAAATAAATATACAGAACAAGTAATAAAATATAAATTATAACTTGCCCTTTTCACTCATCTCGTAAATAATTTTCCTGATGATGCCTTTGCCAAATCAGTCCACTTTGTCTATTACATATGCTCTTCGTCTTCTTTTCTTCCCAGGAGTTCTCAATTCACAGATGTCCTTTTCATAATACCTAAATAAACAGAATTCCTTCAGTTACACTTTTATCAATTGCACAACAACAGCTATTAAAGTGTAATTATAATATAAAAACTTACTTCGTAACAGTACTTTTGCTCAGATTCAGCTATTCCAATACGAGGCTCACACCAGAACCGGATTCTAACCTTCCTTCCTTTGCATTTCTTGGATTTTCCTCGCGAGAAATATAATATCCTCTTGTCGCTGGCGTGAACAAGGAGACCCTTGCGACCATTCCGACGTTCCATGATTCGCAATGGCGTTATTATTTAAAAAATAAATAAAACGCAAAGCACAGATCCACGAAACGCTCACAATCAACACACCACAAGAGCCATGAAACACGTGCATCAGTACGCACCTTACATTCAAGACTCGGTTTTAAAATAAACACAATACTTATCACACAAAAAGTAAATTCCATATAATGTTTATAAAAAAAATAAATTTTTACAGAAGAGCACACAGCACTGCACTTCCTAATTTCAATTATTTCTCGTGGCGCACTATATTTTCGTCGGACGAGAACATCACTAAAGGAAGCGTCGAAACCAATTACACGTTAGCCAACTGCAAACGAACGAATCGAGGAAGGAGAGTTCAATGGGATCAAGGACACAACGACCACAGACCTTCGGTTATGTTGCCAGCACTAGCTGTCAAAATTGCTTGTTCTTACATGAATCTCTCTTTACATGACTGGGCCAATCTTAAGAGAGGCCCCCGTGTCTCAATGATTGATCAGTGATTCCGGGCTCATCAACTGCTAAGGACATTAGTCCATGTGCTGTGCATGTTTTAGTGGAAGGTAGCGATGATCTTGCCCTGTTGGCTCACGAGATACGGTGCCGACCTACGTCGGCTTGCGGGGATTTTCCCCAACCAAGTGTCTCCCACCAGCGGGGCACCGCCCCCAGTCGGGACAAGCTCTAACCCCCAGATTGGTGTCCCGACAACTGTGGTAGGCAGTGTAGTGCTTGTGCGTGTGTAAGTAAAGGGTGCGGATATGACAGGTAGGAGGAAGGAAGGATATGGTATTCTACTTTTACTCTTACTTTATTCTACTTTTTTCTTTTAAGCCACACAAATGATTGTATTCTACTTTATGAGAAGAGGGTTAGATTTCCAGGATTCTTTTAAAAACAGGATTTCTTGAATCAAAGCTTTTGGTGCAAATGCAAATTTGTAATATATTTGTAATTGCATATTTGTTCAAGTAAAGCTTGTGCAATGGTCCCGCACGGTCGTTTGTTAAGGTACTGCTCCGGAATTCGCCTGGTTTTATCGTAAAAACCATGGAAAACTATTGATCAGAGCAGCCGGCTACTAGAATTCTCCTCCAGACAGCGGCTGAATTCGACCTAACTGACAAGCTAGCGTCGAAAATCCTGCCACCGAGAATCGGACTCGAGGACCTCCCGGTCAGAGGCATTGCAGTGACCAGTTGATGCTCAGAGACACCTTTGCCGGTCCCGTATCTCAAGCTAATTTTACAAAAAGGTACATAACTTCAACAGGCTTGATTGTAAATACTAGGGATTACACGGGAGCAGGAGCATATCTGTCAACACAATTTTTGTTTTATTTTCAGAAAACACGCAAATATCCATCATATTCTTGTTAAACCAAAATAAATTTTGAGAAGCAATATTACAGAAAATATTGTTATAAATCGTACCCCATTTAAAGGAAGGTGCTGAAGAACTAAAGAAATGAGAGCGTAGGCTTCCGCGGCCGGAGTCAATATTAAGTTGGCTGTCCGGGTGACGCCGCGTCCATGGCAAAGGTGCCGACGTTTCGGTCGCCATTCTGCGACCTTCCTCCGCATTACGCCCTGAGGAAAGTCGCAGAATGGCGACCGAAACGTCGGCACCTTTGCCATGGACGCGGCGTCACCCGGACAGCCAACTTAATATTAACTAAAGAAATATTTTAAAAACTCATTTAAACACTATTAACCCTGCTGTACAGAACGAATTTACTATACTGCTTCAGTTCGGGTCTAAATGACCCAACAAATTATTTCACAGATTGGAGTGGATTAAAAGAAAACTAGTGGAGCTACAGAATGGCACAGACTTTCCCGTATTAGTTTTCTATTTCCTTGCGTCTGCTCTAGCTATTCGTAAATTCGAAATTTGAAGCTCGTTTTCACAGAAAATTTTTGTGTTTTCGAAAAACTTCATTTGAAGCATATTAACTCACAAATACAATAGTGTTTACAAATTGCTGGAAATGTGCATATTAACGGCGTGAGAGATCTTTCAAAAAAATTACACTCGTGCAATTTTTGAAAACAAAAATACCCCACTTTACGTCATATTAAAGTGTGCAATTAGCACTATCCGGTCGAGAAATTTGAAGAAAAAATTTGGAGCCATTTATGAGAAAATGGCGTTTGAGCGTTTCTGAAAATGCGGAATTTTGAGCTAGTTTGCACCGAAAACGGTTGAATTTACGAGAAACTTGATGGTGTTTATGTCATCTCATGAAGTATATTACGCTCTATCCCTACCAAACCAAATGTTTAAAGAAAGAAATTGGTGCAGATTTTGAGGAAATATCGTTTTTGTATTTTTTTAAAAAATTGCACATATTGCATGCAATATTGCGCGAAAACTACTAAAATTTTCAAAAAAATGTACATAACCTGAAAGAAAGAACTAATTTTGGAGAAAAAAATTGAAGGAAAAATCGTTATCTTCAAACTTTGTAGTTAGAGGAAGACGCCGAAATAAATTCAAACTTTTGCAATTTTCGAAAATTGAAAGTTAACCGTGGAAATAAGACCTACACCACCTTAATAAGTGTATTTTACTATCTTCTTACTAGAAATTTCAAGAAATAATTTGGAGCCGTTTATGAGGAAATTTTGAAAAGGTCCTGGGTATGTAATATACACCAAAATTTTCAAAATCTCAAAGCTTCGGCTCAAGCCAAATGCACAAGTGTTTCTTTAATTTGGAAAAAATTCTATGCACAGTTTGGGCGCTAGTGGTGTTCACAGACGGACAGGCAAACGGACGGACGGACAGGCGGACGTTTTGCTGTCAATTGGTTTTGCGCTATTTAGGACCCATAAAACAGGGATTCTGGCTACACGAAGTGTTAGAGGATTTTTTCTTAATTTAGCAACTGGATTTATCCGCTTTCTCGTTATCAGGACCCGGAAATTAATTTTTTCTGCCGAAAATCCGCCGTTTCTTCGCACACTACCACAGGACTTTCCCTATACTCCGTATATACGTATGTATGTATGTATACGGGAAAGTAAAAATACAACAATGATCCGTTAACCTACATTTCAATTTGAATCTGATAAATGTTGAAATACAGTAATACTACACAAAATTCGAGTTTGAATTCCCAAAATATTCATGCCAGGTCAAATAGACCCAAACTGTACATATGTAAAATGTGATATTATGAGAAAACTATGACAAATTTTTCGCTTTAAAAATGAAATGTAAACAAGGAGTAATCAGTCATAAAGGGTCTAATCGCTTACTTGTCAAATAAACCTTTTACAGAAAAAGGAACTTTCTTTTCTCGGGTCCCGAACAGTACAGCAGGGTTAAGATCTTTCAAAATTTTATTTTGGAAATCAGGCAAACAACATCGATAGGTTTTATTATTATTTACCTTAATATTTATCAAGTAATATACATTTCTGTAAGTTAAATATTAAGTAATTAATCTGGGAAAATCAATTACATTTCGTTGTAGGGAAAGCCCGAAGATCTTTGCATTTTGTTAAGCGGATTCTGAAAAAGAGCACAGTGAGCGCAAAAGAACTAGCATATACTTGTATGTCTTTAGTGCGATCCATATTAGAATATGGCGCGATTGGTTGGGACCCATACAGAATTCTGTAGCAAAGGAATCTAGAAAAGGTCCAACATAGAGCATCAAAATTTACTTTCAGGTGTACAAAGAATAAAGGAGTATGGGAGTCACTCGAAAGAAGGAGAATAAAGTCGCGTTTCAATGCAATGTATAAAGCATATACAGGTTTTCCAGCGTGCAAAGAAATTTAAATTCGATTAGGGAAACCTACATATTTCGGCAGAGCGCATCACAGGCACAACATTCAGTGAAGAACTCAGAAAATGGACGTTGAGAAATATTCATTCGCGAATCGAACTATTAGAGGCTGGAACGGTTTGCCCGTGACAATCTTTGATCCCTTTCCTGCAAGCCTGAGTAAATTTAAAAATAAATTAGTTTCCTAGATGTTGATATGTGTATTACAAATATGTTTAATATTGTTAATTTACTAGTCTGTTAAACGAAGTAAGTTGTATTATTATTATTATTATTATTATTATAATAATAATAATAATAATAATAATAATAATAATAATAATTATGTGCAGTGTTGTGTAGTGAAGTGTAGTGGCGTTGTGAATTTGAGGAAAAATAATGTGTAAGAAAGACATTACAGCTCAGTGATCAACAGTGCGGTGAAGTGAAGTGTGGTGAAATGGAGTGCTACGAAAGCTCGCACGGTGACATGTTCACGTTAATTAGAAAATTGTTAAGTTATGTAATGTTAAATTAGTGTATTCTGCGACCAAGTCCTCAAACTTAATTCCAGAATTAGTAATAAATCTAATCTAATATTCAGCATCGAAGAAAAAAGTATATTTTCTTACATATATACGTTGTAATTATTCTCATTTTAACATTTTCTTGATATAATTATGAAAATTAATATCAAAAATTGCAAACCCTTTTACATTGACCATTAAGTGAATAATCGGCTCCGAGATAATTCACGACTCACCAGCATATGATTACCAGTGATGTAAAATTTTCTTTTTCATAAAGCTTCCATTACAATAATAGACAGGAGTGCTTTTCAGTAAACAATAGGACTAGAGTGGTTGACGCAAATGCCACGGGCGCATGCGGGTTTGTGCGAGGTCGAATGCAGTGCGATCCACGCGAAATGCATAGAGGGACCGACGCCGCTTCCGAACCAACTTCGCTCTCTCTCGTCACACCCGCCAGTCATGAAATTCCACTTGAAGCTCATTGACTAAACAGGAGTAGAATAATTGGTTTCTGACGTGACCCCGAAATAATCGTGAGCTGAACATCAATTGGTATCTGAAGGGACTTACGTTGCTGTGAGTATTAATTCTCGTTGTATGTTATAGTTAATCTTTTAAAATGCAAATTATTTTGCAATTTGCTTACAGCATGTTTTGATCGCACACGCAATACTTCTGAAATTCGTTGCAAATGATGTTGGGAAGCTATTTTTTCTGAAGAGACGTACATTATGGCTTACACTACACCTTATCTTCTTAATTCCGTAATAAACTGATAATACTTTCAATACGCTGAATTTCTTATTTAATTTTAACATTTTATTGATAGAATTAAATAAAGAAGTTATAGAACATATTAACATGTTTGTTGACGAAGTAAAGGCGTTGATGTAAAATTTTTATAAATTGCGAATTCTAGCAGTTCCTTAATAAATTGAACATTTATTTATAATGTTGTGCTCCAAATTATTAAAATAGTATTCTATCTTTATACATAATATTATCGAATCTAATATTTATCATCTCACCATTGATCACATTAACATGAGAAGCGGAGTCCTCTGTTAATAACAAACACGCCCAGTGCGTTTTGTGAATAATGCAAACTAGAGACGAAGTAAACAGTTTGCGAGTGATATACTGAAAACAATATTTCAATATTCAATACCAGAGAGACGGAGGGTGTTGTTTTCGAAATTAATCCCAGTTTTGCATCTGAACAAATATTTATGTATTATGATCATGAAATAATATAAGCAGTGATGAAAAAAACCTTTAGACGATCTAAACATTTACATTGACAATATGTATCACAGTAGACACAAAATCTTATATTATTGTCATAAGAACCAATATCTTATTACATTAGTGATGCTACAATAGCACATACTTTCTCACCTTATTGGAAAGAGTTGAAATATTGCAATTTCTGCGGTACTAACACCTCAGCTACTACGTGAACGTCCAATTGAAACGAATTGAAGCAAATCGCCAGGGACGCGTTCATTCGATCGTCAGGAGCATTAATCATTTCCTACTTCTACAAATGAAACAAACAGAAATCAATTTCACTCTTACACGCAACACTCACCGTGCTGGATACTCGGATTGACTTGAAATTTCACCACCTGATAGAACGCCATGCAAAACCTATATACGCAAATTTTGAAGTGCTATGGAATATTATAAATAGTGTTTTATAGGCATTTTGTATCAGGACCTTTCGTGACCTTCGCGCTTCCCGCAGCGGGCGAGCCGTTGCTTCGGCAGCGCTAGGAACGTTACGCGGCGTCTATCAGCCGGTGTCAGACTTCCAAACGCGTTCGTTCCATCTGAACCTGCAAAGTAAACACCCGTTTTTTGTCACCCCGCCTGCCCTCCAAGTAACTGAGACCTTGCCGATAGGCCGATAGTGCAGGCGCGGTGTATGAGTAACGTCCGCAGAACCAGCAGCCAGCAGCGATTTCCGCCCTTCAACGGTCGGTAAGGTCAAGAAAGGTCCCAATACTAATTATCGCAAAAACACTACTTGCAATGAATCATAGCACGTAAAAATTTGTTTTGAAAGGTGCTGAACAAGCTGGTAAAACCTCAAGACAA
>JAHLJT010002810.1:0-12194 GCA_031308135.1 Acheta domesticus | reverse complement strand
TTGTGTTATTGCTTGCCACGTTCAGCTGCCTTTTCTCTCTGACAACTGACACTTGTTTCTACAACTCTACGTTCGACTGCAGGGCAGTGGAAAACAAACATAAGTGAGGTGGCGACTAAAAGATTATATTTCAACGTCATCTACATGCCGATCGTCTTTAATTCTTCTTTTTGTTTTCTTAAGTAATTTGGGATTTGTGTGTTGCTTGCAATGTTCAGCTGTTATTTCCTTCTGGCAATTCACGCTTCTCTCTGATAATTGACATTTTCTCTGCAAATCCAATCTACATACCGGTAATCGTTTACTTCTTCTCATTTTATTTTTTTAGCAGTTTAGAATTAGTTTTTTTCTTTGGCAAATTATATTTCTCTTTCAACTCCATCGTCAGCTCATTGCCATCGAAAAATCTTTCGAAAAATGTGAGAAGTATTTTTACACAGCTGGTTGTTTTTAGTGTGCGAAGCTATGCATTGTCTTTGAAAGTTAGAATACTTAATTTTGGTTTATTGTGTTGGTTGTGTTGTAGCTTTCGATGCTCCACCGCTACTTCTCTAACATTTGACATTTATCTCTCACATCATCTTCAACTCTTTGCTGTCAGAAAACCTTTCAAGAGGCGATAAATAGTTTTACAGAGTTTTGGTTGGTTATTTTATCGTGCCGAAGACTATGGGGTCTTTCGCTACATTTTAGGTTGTTTGTTTATGTTGCTATTTCAATTGCACTTTAACTCAAGCGTTAACTCTTAGCCGTTGATTTAACAAGGTGAGATATGCAGTTTTTGTTCTAGTTTTTATGTTATCAGGGATCACATTGACATACAGTAACTCAAAGACTATATATTTACGTCTAAATATTTCCGTAGGTCTGAATTTTCTCTTTTTTTGAGTTGTTTAGAACGTACATTGTTACTTTCAATTCCCCAATTTATTTTACTCTTCAACTTCATTTTGAACTGGTTTGTCGTTTGTTTAATAGAAACAAATTCTTAAATACTCGTAAGCACGAAATGCACATTGGAACTTTGTTCCATTGTTTTCGTAGCGTTGGCAATTCTGATTGACTGAAAGAAACTAATTTATTTCGGAGATACTTGAATTCCGTTATTTTTAAATGTATTTACGATCTTCGTTGCTTTTTCCCGCCGCTGCGGTTTCTCTGTCAAGTGGCTATTAAACGTCAATTTAAAATCAATCTCTGCCTCCAGTTTCAAATCATTCTCTGCATACAATTTGAAATAAAAAAGTTCAAGGACGAGGGACGAAATTTTACAGAGGGTTTATTGTTAGTTTGCATTGTCTCATATTTCATTGTGTTTCTTGTGTGGGGACAATGCTGACTTGCCTAAGTTATAAAAAAAGTACATTCTAACATCACAACGACTTCCACATAAATCTGGAAATTCTTCATTATTCTATTTGTTTTTCTTTCAAACTTCAATAACTTATTCAAATATATTATACTTTTAAATCTCGAGAAAGATTAATTTGCGTCAATCGGCGAAGCATAACTGTGATTGTTTTGCTTTGTTTGATATTCATTTTAATTCTACGAATGAACCTGATCAGGTAAACGGAAAAGTCCCGCGAAAAGTGGTTTATTGAATAAATCAATTTAACATCTGAAGCATGTTTTACTCTTATCATCTAATGACCCTGTTCTCAAAAGTCTTTCCTAAATTTGATTTGTAAAATTATAATTATTGTTTAGGATGATGTAGTTTCTTGAGGTTAGGTCATCTTGGAATTAAAACAAGAAAGAACTCACATTCTTTTCTTTATTGCTAGTTGCCAACGTTTCGGTCCTTTATTGGGCCTTCATTAGGGCTGGAATGAGGTTACAATACACAGGCTGTTGATTACTACTATATAATACATTATATACGTTAATCTAAAATACCTAATGTATAAGTCTACAGTATAATTCTTAGTATATATTATTGATTAGCCTACCTTCCATTTATTCTTGTTACCTACACCATCATGAATCATCTATACTTTCTTGCCCTCCTACTTTATTGCATCTCATCTTGACCATTCCTCTCCAGATTACTTTTCTTGAGGCAGGTAATAACAACTTAACACATCATATTTTTTTGGGGGGGGAAATATTTAGCACATGAACATTGTGACTATGGCCATACGATTATGTGCTACCTATTCTTTTTATTTATTTATTTTATTTGCATGTATTATATTTTTATATATATTATAATTTATTTTTTATATTATTATATATATAATTTTTTATTTTTTATACATTTCTATAATGAAATATTTTATATTAATATTGTATACATTACTTTTTACATACAAAAAATTGCATTATACTTCTATAAATTTTAATGATTGCTTATTTGTGGTGTTTTTTCCTGACCTATATTTTATTGTCTAGTCTTGTTGCTAATGTAATTGTAGATGGTACTGAGTCTATGTCAGTTTTGTGGTTGCAGGCTTTGTTTTTATGAACAACATCTCTTTAGTTAATCTTTTTTTGAGTTTTTTTTTTTTGTACAGGATTTTTGTGTCTTCAAAGTCGAAGGTGTGTCCATGGTCAAGAGAGTGTTTGGATAGTGCACAGAAGAAAGTAAAGTTCTTTATGTCATTTTTGTCTTGCCCAATCCTTTTCTTTAACATTTGTGAAGTTTGGCGTATATATGTAGAATCACAGTCATTACATGATATTTGGTATATTACATTTTTTTGTTCAAGTTTGTCAATTATTTTTTCATATTAGAGAACACTGTTCTGCCAAGATTGTTTTTTGTTGCTGTAGGCAACTCTGGTATGTCTGTTCGCAGTACACTTCCCAAGGGTTCCGATAAGCCTTTGATGTACACTAAAGTTTATTTATCCTGGTTTTTATCTTGTTTGTTAAGGTCTGTTTTGAGTTTGGTGTTGTACAGTATGTTATTTATTGATTTGATGGGGAATGCATTGTTGAGAAGAATGTTTTTGACAATTTTAAGATTTTAAGTGGAATTCTTTGATGCTTAATTTCAGAGCTCTGTATTTAAGTGCCAGGGCAGTGTTAATTTTGGGTGTTAGTGGATGGTGGGAGTTATAATGGAAGGAATGCATCTGACCTTATTGGCTTCCTGTACCAAGCAGTTTGCTTGTGCCCTTTGGATTCCTTATCAGTATGGTGTCTAGAAATGGTATCCTATTGCATACTTTCTTTTCTGTAGTGAGCTTAATTTGGGATGGTATGTATTGAAACTATCTAAAAACACTATTTTTTTATCTCTGGGTAAGGCCAAGAGCAAGTCATCTACATACTTAAACACAAAAGGGATTTGGCAATCAATGTTGGTGAGCACATCATCCAACAGCTTGTTCATAGTAATGTCTGCAATTATGGGTGCACAAGGGGATCCAATGGCAACGCCATCTATCATGCTGTAATATACATCATTGTATACAAATATCCTTTTTGGCAGTTTGTATACAAAATATCCTTCTTGGATTTAAACTATAATACTAAACGCGGCAAGAAGAATTCTAAAATTCTTCACGTTATTGGAATGAAAAATTAATACTTCAGTTCTTTGTCTAGTTTTGTCTTTCCAACTTCTCTCTTTAAACAGAATCCTCTAACAATTATTAATGCATCTTACTACATATTACTCGTGAACAACCACTTATCTCATATAATCTTTCTATCACATCTGAGCTACAACTAATAGGGTAATTATGCAAAACTGTTGCATAGTTATGCATAGTTAATAGGAAAATCATCAATAATCAAAAAATCATCGAATCATTAATAGGTAATCATGCGACTAACGGTCTTGACTAAATTGTTTTATACTTTGTAGGAAACTAAATACTTTCAAACAGCATTAATGTTATTATTAATAATTTATTATTTATATCACAAAATTAAATATTAGAATAGAATAGAAACAAATATATATTTCAAATAAGTAATACGTTCTTCATTAGTCGAATTGATTTACAGTCAGAATTAGCAATACTTCAACGCATTAAGTAACTTTAACACACGATATTACAAACAAGAGCGCATAATTAGGCTCTTTCATAAATTACACAAATTGTGCTTTGATGACATTGTAAATAATCATAATAATAAATATGGATGAGAGATAAAATTGGTATTCTGCATAATTTAATTAAAAAGAGCTTTAGCAGCAGAAGAACGGATTAGTCTTGCCTGCATTGTTCTCATCAGTCCATATCATTCATTTCCCTCATAAATCATTTTGGTGGTATTTGTTTTTTCTTTTTTCAGTCCAACACATTTCCAACAGGTGAATCCTCCACTTGAACAGATTCCACTTTCCGCGTTTTCAAATCAGTCGCTCGGTGGAAACTCGAGTGCTGTCAACATTCATTGTGAAGTGAAAATTCGATGTTGACCTGACTTATCAGTCCCTGACAACGCCTTTTTTTTTATTGGGGATAAAATACTTCTTCTGAATGAAAATGTTTGCCTCAGACCATCTCTGTGTTCCTTTTATCTGTTTCTGTTGGGCGCATAGAATTTTCTCGATGATATCTCAAATGAATATAAGTCGTCGAAACTGATAATGAATAAACGAATGCTAAAAAGCTTTAACGGAACTTTTAAATTTACGATTATACATTTTGTGAATTTATTTGGTGAAGGGAAAAGAGAGTACAAGTAAAAAATGGCAATTTGCAGGAGAGACCTTTTATTGATTTTCGTGGAACAAAGAACAAGAAGAGCTGTTTACCTTTGTTAACAAAGCGAAGAAGAACTTACAATTATCCGGAAGAGAGATATTAAGAGTACGAAAAGGTCAAAATCATTTCCAGGAATCAGACCATGGATCTAACTCATTTTGACAATTTTCTAACTTATACTTTTTTCTCCTGGCTGGCTAGTGTATCGTTCTTTTTCCTGGACTCGTCCCAACAACGGAAACATCGTTTTGTCTTCCGAGTTCGTGCCAAGTTCCCAGAGGTACAAAGTAGAACTGATGGCATCTGAAAACATAAGTGAAGGATTCTGACAATTCACATTTAGTACATACAAAATAAATATTTTCTCCGCAAACAAGATCCGAATACCGTACAAAAATAAATTCAAAATTACGGAGTAGAAAAAGCAGTAGGGAGTGCGTATGTGTGATGGTTCTAATTTTTTTTAATGAAATACATTCACTAATTAAATGAACAGAAATATCCATTTATTTATTTCAGGCCGATGTTTCTACAGCATACACCGTTGACTTCAATACTGTAACATACCTTTGAATAAAAAAAATCGAATTTCAAATCAAAACAAAACATTTATTCATAATATTAATCAATACTCACAGAAAACAATAATAAACATACACAATAACCAGAAAAAAAACAAGTAAAATCTTAACAGTTCTTTGAATCTATTTATAGTCTGTTCGTTTTCCCAACATTCACGTGCACAAATCATCGTAACATCATCCGTATTTCCAAATCTTCAAACTTCTCCAATACATACATCCTTTTGTCGACAATTTAAAGTACTCAGCCTTTCCTCATGAATTTACGTAAACAACGTCTAACATTAGAGAATTTTTGCTAGACGGGAAATCCAATGTCGTAGTACGTTATCATTGTCGTCAATCAGAAGTAACGAATCTCCAGAAAAATAAGTTTTTGCAAGTCGTACAACTAGGAACTAGTTGGAACTGAAAAACCTCTAACTAAACCTCTCTTCTCTAAATTACCTAAAGGCTTTTACTGAACATCTGTGAATCTTCTGACTCCATTTTTTTTATGAGGATTACCAGATAGAAAAATGTATAAAACATGAAATCAGATTGTATCATACGAATTTGTAAAATATATGTCTTATCTCTAAAGTAGGTCTAAAGTATAGCTTCTTAAATCCGCAATTTCACTACATATTTATTTATTTATTTATTTAGTCAAAAAACAGTAAAAACTGTATATGACGTGTTGGGAAAGAAATTATATTGTTTATAATAGTAACGGGAAAGTATTGTAATTATACCTTCCTGTAGATAAACAACTATGGTTCGTTGCAATCAATGTAGCCTCAATGTACACATAACCTCCAAATACTAAACTAATTCGCCTTGGTAGTTTATTCCTAACGTGTATGAATTAACTTGAGTAAAATTAACCACAAAGTTCCTGCCGTATTATATTGGTACTAAAGAATTGTAATTTTCATTATTTCCATTTTTATTGTGTATTAGTGGCGAATTCGTGTTAGTGTGGCGGCGAAAACTACGTCAAGTGTAAGCTATGCACACATTTGTCGTAGACGACAAAACATGGAGAATGACGGGACCCGTCAATTGAAAGCCCATCATTGGATGCCGGCGCATGCGCAGAACAATTATTTCCAGAATTATCGTGTTACGTCTTTCAAATACACAACTTGCAAAAACTCTCTATTACAAAAAGCCTTGCAACCATCCACCAGACATTAATCTCTCTCCGTTCAGTAAGACGTCTGCTCTAGTTGATTTTTCATGTTCCGTGTATCTTGTTCGTGGTGTGCGATCTTACCAACATATAACTTCAGCCCAAGCAGACCGTGCACACAAACATCATTTTGATATTGAAAATCTCTGACATCTTGAATCGTTACACACTGTATGTTGCAAAAATTCGAGAACAAATCGGTTAATATTCTCATTATCCAAAAGGACGAATACAGTCTGACAAAGAAACAGCTTCAAAGTGAATATATCACACTTTACTCTGATGAAGCGAACGTTAGCCAACACGAGGTACGCAGCTAGAGTAGGTGAAGTACTTTATGAGGAATTCAGATGTTATGTGATAAACAGGTGGTGAGGAGATTCTAAAGCTAGTGAGAGAAAGGAGTGGTCGTTTCGAGTGCCATTGCGCTGTCGTAAATGTCTAATTACATGATTCTACTTAACCTAACCTCACCTCACTTTATACATAAGTTCACGCTTTTCTATGCGTTTAAGAGTTGGGGGCACTAGGACGGACTTTCCGATCTACATAAAATAATATTGACCCATAACGTTTAATTTCCAAAGCACTTTACGCCAAAATACGAGTGCTTCTCGCAAAACACCCAAGATACCTCATATAACGCTCTTGTACGCAATTGTACATGACCTTATTTCAAAACCTCTCCTTAAAAACAGATTTCAGTAAAGGAAACATCTCTACCTTTAATATTTTAGTTGTAGGAACACTCCGAAACAATGTTAAACAATTTTGAAGTTAAAAGTAAAGTATTTTCTGCTGCAAAACTGTTTATATACAATTAGAGACTATACTGACCAGGAAAAGAAAAATAATGTTCATTTAAACAAAACAATTATATATAAATTCTGTGGTATATGTAATGAAATAGTTTACATTTGTATTGTTTAATTTTTAAAAAAGACTTAATACGCCTGTAACAAGTAATGTACTTCAGCTTCCGGTCAATGACCCCATCTCAATCAGGTTTTTGTCCAATTTCCCTGATCCACTAAAAAATGCTAAGTGGCCCCTTGTTTTGCTTCTGGACGTAAATGTAGCTTCACTTGTTGAGTCCTTTGCTTTTATGGTAGGAGTAGAGCTGAGGGTGAGTTACTATATTGTTAGCAATGCAGAAAAATCGCATCTGCATTTCGTTTACCGTTGCAAGCATGTTTTCTACAACTCGGAATAAAATATCTAGTTTTCAAATGTTGTTAATCTCGCGCTTTTTTATATTTTATTCATCTTTCAACTATTGTATTTGTAAGTAAAATGTTGGGAAGGGATTGTGGAACTTTAGAAAACTAGCGCAAATAATCTTCTCCCCCATACGTCATATACAGTTTTCATTGTTTTTTACCAAATAAATCAAATCAACTTTTGCAATTTTCGAAAATTTTGTTTTCAACGAAAATGAGATCTGCAGCATTATCTTAAACGTTCTACACACTATCCAACAAAAAAATTAGCAAAAAACGATGGAGCCATTTTTTTGAAAATTTAGAAAATGTCCCAAGTACTTTAAGTAAAATCCTCCCCCATAAGTAAAATATCGATTTCAAATTCAAATTCAACGGACGGACGGACG
Organism: Acheta domesticus; assembly: GCA_031308135.1. Classification (NCBI taxonomy): domain Eukaryota; kingdom Metazoa; phylum Arthropoda; class Insecta; order Orthoptera; family Gryllidae; genus Acheta; species Acheta domesticus. The sequence continues at coordinate 4,163 of JAHLJT010002810.1, read as the reverse complement.
TTTTGCCGTCATTCCATTTTCAGTATCAAGGACCCCCAAAACATGGATTCTGGCTACATCATGTGTTCGAGGACTTTTTTTCTAAATGCAACCACTGATTTATCGAATTTTTCGTTTCAGGGCCCTGTAGTAAGAGTTTTTCTGCCGAAAATGTGCCGTTTCTTAACGCAACGGTACATAACTTTCTCTCTACTCCGTAAGGAGAAAGCAAAAACAAGTGTCTTTAAAAGTTCGGTGGCAATATGTACAGATGTGTTAAAGAAAAAAAATAACGATAGATGAACAAAATTTATGAAAGATACAAGTGATGAAGTTATAGAATTTAGTGAATAGTTTCTAAAAGAATTTTTGTTTATTCTGCGAATAATATCTTATTTGGGCTTTTTACAAACAATCTTTTTGGATGTAGGGCTAAAGAGCAATTTTACAAACGAAGTTACACTTCTTGCAACACTGACAATATTACGTTTTTTAATAAGAAAGAAGATGAACATTTCCATCAAATCTTGAATATTCGTATAGATTTGCAAACGATCTGCTTGGGCCTATTTTTGTGCTGTTTTAGAATGTTTCTAAACAACAACCGCGCTACTAAAGAACAGACAATCCACTTTACCTCCGTCGTGTCGATATGATTTCCAAGCATTTTCAGCTAAATCAACACAATGATGAGTGGAAATTGCACTTTTTCCCACGTATAGATATTCTATACAAACTAATATTCTCATCTGCTCTGTCAACACATCCCATATTTTTATTATATTTCTTCACTATGTTTTGTTGAAGACAATTTATATTCTTCTTTCCTTTCGGAAAAACCGTTTTTTTTAAATGGGGAAACACTTGTTGTTCGTATTGAACGCAAATGAAACATTTGTGTCGTTTAATTTGCATATCAAAACTTTTCCATCTCTCACTACACAACGTATGACCCATTTCTTTCTTTTTTTTATTTTAATTTTATTTTTATGTCGCTTTTTAAATACTATGGTCATTAGCGACATCATTACAGATTTACATTAGAGAAATTTTTACATGTCTTTTATACATTCAATTAATCTTCAGTCATTAATACATTGAAATTTGGACTTAATATTTACTTTCACATTATCTATATTTTAAGTTACATATGGAAAATATTGTCTTTATGACATTCAATAAATTATCAGTTATCAGTAACGTTACATTTGTATTACATAGTTACATATCTCTCATAATTTAGTATAGTCTGTATTTATGCCTTCAATTAGTCACCAACAATCGTTAACATACTTATATTTACAATACATATATAAATTTGTATTTTGATTTCCATTGGAATATGATTTGTATCATTAATACTTTAGTTAGCAATCAGACAGTTTACATGCTTACATTATTCTCTTTACATTACATTTTGTATTTACATTACATATTGCTTATTACATCAGAGAAATTTTTATGGGTCACATATACATTCAATTATCGTCAGACATTAATACATTGAAATTTGCACTAATATTTACAATACTCATGAGCTATATTTTAAATTACATAATGGAAATATTTCCTGTATGTGTCTTGCTTACATTCCATAAAATACCAGTTATTAGTATCGTTACATTTATATTACATAACTTACATTTACAATACATATATAAAATTGTATTTGGATTCCATTAGGGATATGATTTAAATCATTAATACTTTGGTTAGTAGTCAAACAGTTTCCATATTTACATTAACCAATTTACATATACAATTGTATTCATATTATATTATTTATTCCATCTTATATGGAGTTGTACTTATTTATTAACTTCAGGAAAACTATTGTCTGTCTACATCCAACTTTGGTATTTAAACAGTCTCTAATACTTTTGGGCAGTTCAGATTGGTCTCTTTCAGTTTTTAATTCTTGGCAGTATACAAGAAGGTGCTTGACTGTCCAAGCTTCACCACATTTTTCACATAAGTTTCTCTGTTTTTTGTAATTAAATGGATATGTGTCAGATTTGTATGCCCTATTCTCAACCTGGCTATTGTCACTTGTTCCCTTCTAGATGTTGGCACTATAACAGACTTCTCAAAGGTTGATTGTATTATTTCCTGTAGTTTATTAGAGTCGATGTTTCTCCAGTGGGAATCCCAAAATTCTTTGATTTTAATCTTAATATATCGTTTAACTTCTTCTTGTGGAGATCTTATTGTGTTGTTTAAAGGTTCGTTAATTGCTTTTTTGGCTTCTTTGTCGGCTTCTTCATTACCTTGAATTCCTGATGGCTTGGTATCCACACTAGTTCTATAGTATAATTGTTAGTAATTAGCCAAGTAATTAATTCTCTAATTTCCTTAATTAGTAGATTTGAGTTATTGGTGTTTGTTATGGCTAAAAGTGCTGATTTAGAATCTGAGAAAATTACATGTTTAGTTTCTATTCTATTGTTTCTTATTATTTGTAAGGATTGAAAAATAGCTATCGCTTCACAGGTATATATAGAGAGGGTGTCATGTAATCTGAATCTGTATGTTTTTATTATTTGTTACTATTGCACATCCTCTTCTCCCATTCATTGCTGATCCATCTGTGTAATAGGATTTGTAATCATCGTACTTTGTTTTCATTTCTAAAAATAAACTTCTAAATATTCCTTTGGGGGTGGTACTCTTCTCATATACTGCTAGATCCATATTTACTTTTATTGTGATGTTATTCCAGGGTGGTAATGTAGGCTTCTTTTTAGGTAGTAGTGAGGGGATGGTCATATTCAGCTCTTTAGTATAAAGAGATGCTCTAATATATAATGGCTTTGGTAATCCTGGATGTGCTAGATATTCTGCTTCTGTGGTATTTCTTTTCAAGGGTATTTATGAGTATTTTGATTATTTACCAACATCTTGTTTGCATATAGAATTATTTGTTCTTTTTCTTCTTAGCTTAAGTGGTATCATGTTAGTCTTCAACCAATATACTGATCGTTGGACTTGTCCTAAATGCACCAATACAGAGTCGTAGTGCAGTATTTTGTATAGTTTCTAATTTATTAATTAGGTCTCTTCCAGCTGAGTCATACAATATGCATCCATAATCTATATATTTGATCTTATTATGGCTTGGATGTTTGTATAAGGCTTTTCATATCAGAGCCGCCCTGTAATGCAGATAGGGCTTTATGGTGTTATTTCGTCTAAAACATTCAGTGTCTTAACTTTTCAATATTATCTTCCATTCATTTTGCTGTCAAAGGTCATTCCTAATATTTTAATAGCTGGAGACCATTCTGATAATATTGTCATCCACTTTAGAGTTACCCTTTTTTCTTCTTTTTTTCCTAGAGAATATTATATATTCAGTCTTTGTTTTAGAAAATTACAACCGTGTTTCAGAACCACTTTTGGAGGTTGTTGATAGGTGTTTTTGAATAAGTCTGGCTGTGTGCTGAATATTTTTTCCAGTGCAGATTATGGTTAAATCATCTGCAAATAAAATTCCTTACCGGTTTGTGGATTGTTTGAAGCACTTCATTAATACTGATCAGAAACAGAATAACGCTTACATCAGAACCTTGAGGCAGACCATTTTCTATTTGCACTGGTTTAGAGAGGGTTTTATTGATTCTGACTCTAATACTTCTGTTGCTCCAAAAGTTCTTAATAAATGCTAAAATATTCCTTTTAGATTAAGATTCTCTATATTTTAATACTCCATGTTTCCAGACCTTTCATAAGCCTTCTCTATATCAATGGCAACTGCAATTACATGACTTTTGTTTAAAAAGCTTCACATATCTCCGCTTCTACATTTATTAAATAATCCATTGTTGAATGTGATTCCTAAAACCAAATGGGAAGAGTGCTAGAATATTAATGTGCCTCCAGATACTCTAATTCTTCTACTGATCATTTTTCTCCATGATTTACACATAATTGCAGGTAGTGATATAGGTCTGTCTTGGAATGATGAACTTGGCTTTTTGTCAGGTTGTTAGATGGGGATTAATCAGTAGCTTTCCTCTCCACGTATCTGGAATTCCTGTCTTTTCCATATAAAAGTATATATTGCAATAGTATATTTATGGGCTTTGTCTGTAAGTTTGTTTATCATTACATAGGTATATAGTCCGGACCGGGGCGTTGAATTATTAATTGGAGAGTACTAAATCTAGTTCATATCTTTAATTTCT